>PVHX01025374.1:0-22479 GCA_004024805.1 Geosciurus inauris | reverse complement strand
AGTGTCTGGGCCGGGGGCCTGGGCTGGGGGCCGTGTGCTCTGCCTGGGCTGGGCCTGTGTGCAGTGTCTGGGCCGGGGGCCTGGGCTGGGGGCCGTGTGCTCTGCCTGGGCTGGAGACCGTGTGCTGTGTGTGGGTCGGGGGCCTGGGCTGAGGGCCGTGTGCTCTGCCTGGGCCGGAGACCGTGTGCTGTGTGTGGGTTGGGGGCCGGGGCCGGGGGCCCCTGTGCTCCGTCTGTTCCAGGCCTGTGTGCCTTCTGCCCTGGCCTCAGATCTGTGGTGTCTCCCCTCCAGGCACACAGAGGAGCACTTCCTTCCTCGGATGCTGCAGGACCTGACCCAGCAGGTGAATCCCAGGGCTGGACAATGGCTTTCTAGCCAAGCTCAGCCTCTGCTGGCTAATTGCGGGCTGTGTGGGGCAGGAGCTCACAGGCAGTCACAGGGTGCTCCGTGGCCAGTGTCAGGGGCCAGCCAAGGAGGGCACATGGCAGGGTCTCGGGCACTCGCTTCTCCCTGTGCCGCCTCCTTCCTGCTCCTCCGCTCCTGCCCTCCCTCCTTTCACATGGCAGGACGTGGCCTCCACAGCCGCCCCGGGAGGACTATGCCTGATTTCCACTGAGTCCCCAGGCAAAGGGCTCTGGTGTCCCCTTCCTGATTGCATCTCGTGACGGGGTGGGATGCGTGAGCCACGCTGTGGTCGGTGCTGTCCCTGCCCTGTGGTCGCAGGGCGGGGCAGTCAGCTGGCCAGCTCCCTGGCTGCGACACACACCTGGGGTGAGCAGCTCGAAGGGAGACCTGTTCTGACCCCGGATCCAGAGCCTCGGCCTGCTTGCTCTGGGCCTGTGGTGCAGGTGGCTGCTTGCCTCAGGGTGGCCGGGAAGTAAGCACAGAGATGGGAAAGGGTCAGGGCCGTCCCCTTGTGAAGGGCATGAGAAGACTGCCTGGTGACGGTGTCCGGAGAGTGGCAATGGTGCTTAGTGCCGTGTGCAAAGTAGTGCTCTGTGACTGAGCTGGCGCTCGGAGCACAGCTGTGGGGATCGGCAGACGAGCTGCCTGGGCTGGGCAGGCCCCAGCCTGAGGAAGGACCCATGGTGGGCCAGGGTCAGCACACAGCCCAGGTGGTATGGCACGGAGTGCACCTCCTCTTCTGTCTACAGGAAGCCGTGCCTTTTGGCGATGCGGTGCTGGCCACCCGGGACACCTGCATTGGCAGTGAGATCTGCGAGGAGCTCTGGACGCCACACAGGTCAGCTGGGCCCTCTACTCTCCAGTCTATGACCTCACGTGGGCCAGCAGGAGGACCTGGGGTCATGACTGCTGTCTGCAGAGTCCCTGAGGGGGAGCTGGAGGGGCTGCCAGGGGGCAGTTGAAGGAGCCCAGCTGGTCTCTCTGTGCCTCTGCCACAGCCCGCACGTGGACATGGGCCTGGACGGTGTGGAGATCATCACCAACGCCTCGGGCAGCCACCATGTGCTTCGCAAAGCCCATGCCAGGGTCGACCTGGTGACCATGGCCACCACCAAGGTAGGCTTGAGCTGGGGCCACTGCAACGTGTGTCACAGGTGACCATGGCCACCACCAAGCTAGGCTTGAGCTGGGGCCACTGCAGTGTGCGTCATAGGCCAGGCCCCTTGTCTAGAGCTCCCTGCAGCCTTGGCACCTAGGGCAGGCTCCGGCCAGGCATGGTGGGCATTCAGGGCAGTGACTATGGCCTGTACTCAGGGAACACAGGCTGCCGCCCTCCTGCGCCTCCCTTGTGTGACCTCACTAGCCCTCATCGCCACCCGGGAATCAGGTACTGTTGACGCCTTTGGTTGGTAGGAGCTGGGACAGCCCCGTCCGTAGTGTCAGGGAAAGCACCAGAATGTCCAAGCATCGGCCACCATTGTGGGCGCTTGGCCACAGCAAGGGACAGAGGCCCTTGTCACTCCTGGGACAGGTTTGGTGCCGTGGCCTGAACCTCGACTCCATCAGGCTGAGCACTGGCGTCTTGCGCCTCACTGTGGGGAGTGGAGGGCCTGCAGCCTGGGGGACCAGGAGGACCACGGTGGCTGGGCTCCATTCTGCCGCAGGCACTCTGTGGTGAGAGGCCATGATAACAAGTTGGGGCAGGGAGAGTCGTGCCCAGCCTGGCCTCCTGCCTGGGGCCTGCGGAGGGTGAGGGTGATGAGCCACCACTGACTGTCCCCCTTTGTGACTTCCAGAATGGCGGGATTTACCTGCTGGCAAACCAGAAGGGCTGTGATGGCGACCGGCTCTATTATGACGGCTGTGCCATGATAGCGATGAACGGGAGCATCTTCGCCCAGGGGTCCCAGTTCTCTCTGGACGACGTGGTAAGGAGCACAGATGCCGAGAGTGGTCTCGAGCCTCCCAGGTCGTTGCCCAGGTTCAGGGCACTTGTCCCTCTCCCACGCCCCATGTTGGCTGGGCACCCCCAGGGCCTGCCTGTGGGGGTGAGGGACGGCTGCTGTCCTGGCACAGAGTGGCCAGCGCCCAGCAGATGAGTGGGCACAGCTTCCTAGTCATGTGTGCGGGAGAAGGGGCATGCCACACGCCCTGTGGGGTGAGCCCAGGACATGCTCGCCCCATGGCGAGTAGCAGGTGCTGGATGGGCTCTGTGGAGATGCAGGCTGGCGAGGCTGGTCCCGTGCAGGAGGTGAGGGGCTTGTTGCTGCGATTCTCAGCAGATGGGACAGAAGCCTCTTCTCAGGATGCACAGGCATCGAGCCTGTGCCACACTAGGGACTAGGGCTCCCATGTCTGGCTGAGCACGTTGCCCTCTGGAGCAGAGTGGTCCTTCGAGGCCTCGGTTTCCCAAGACAGCGGGTGTTAATGTGAGGTTTTACCCACAGTGCCCTGGGCTCCAGGAAGCAGCAGGGCCCCCTACCTCTGCGGGGGAAGGGGCTCCCTTAGCACGCAGATGGCAGCGGTGGGGGTAGAGCCCACTGCCCAGGTGCTCACAAGTGCCCTTACCATCCAGAGGGCACCTGGGAGTGAAAGGCGAGAGGGACGAGACAGTGGAGACAGCAGCTGGGGCTTGACTGCAGGGTCCTTGCTGCAGCCGGTTGCCCCTCAGAGAGGGCCCCTGGCCTCGCAGGGCCACAGTCCCTTGGAGGAGCCGCAGAGCTGTGTTCCTGCTGCCCCCAAAGGCTCACGGGCACGGTATCTCGTGCGGTTTGTTTTGTCCCGTTGGGTGGTCCTGGAGAAGAGAACACACGTGGAGACGGGTTTGTTCTTGCCTTTGTTTTTGTTTTTCTTTTTTTTTGGTACCGAGGATTGAACTCAGGGGCACTCGAGCACTGAGCCACATCCCAGCCCTGTTTTATATTTCAGTTAGAGACAGGGTTGCTCACTGAGTTGTGTAGCGCCTCATAGTTGCTGAGGCTGGCTTTGAACTCGCCATCCTCCTGCCTCAGTCTCCTGAGCCACTGGGATGACAGGCGTGCACCACCGCGCCTGGGTTCCCTTTGTTTTTCTTGAAGAAACAAAAATCTAAAAGGCCTGCTGTTGTTACGTGGATATGGGCTGACAAGCCTCATCCAAAGCACTCAGACTGAAGCACTTAGGATTTCAGATATTGTTGGATTTTGGAATATTTGCTCCTACATAATAGTGCATTTCGGGGGCAGGACCCAAGTCTGAGCCAGAATTTCATGTTTCTGCACAGTTTACACACATAGCCCAAGTGATTTTGTACAAAGTTTTAAATAATTTCATGGGGAATCAAGTGTCCACAGCGTGGAATTTCCTGCTCGGGACATCACTTGGACACTTGAAATTTTGCATTTTGAATCTTGCAGCTTGGGGTTAGGGATGCTCCAAGAGCCATAAACCCCAATTGTGCAAAATCAACAAAAAGTCACTTTCAGTTCTGCCCCAATGTTGATGGAGTAAGGGGCTCCCCGTTCCTGGCACAGGTTGTCCGTGGAGGGACCAGGCGTGTGTTGCGTCTTTGGGTCTGTGCCTTCGGCTCCTGTGCTGTGGGGAGCAGCCCACGGAGGCTGGTGCATGGAGGCGGGGTGGGGGGCCGGGAGGAGCAGGTCCAGGGCTGCTCGGCCAGGCAGGGGTCCTAGCGGCACTCAGGTTGCTTCGCTCCTCTGCGCTCCTGGCAGCGACCTGGCTTGATGCGTCCTGTGGCATCCTGGGCTCTCAGCTGGTGCACCTCATGGTGGCCTATGAAATCACTGGAGGAGAACCTGCAGTGTTTTCAGGGTTTCGTGCCCAGAGCACTTGGGCTAACTTTGACCGTCTCGGCTCTGGTCCCCGGGGACCTTCCTCTGTCCTTGGGGTCTTCTGGTCATCTCCTCCGAGTTCTGCTTTCCAAGCGACAGTGTCCCTGGAGGCCTCCTCTGTTGGCAGTGACCACAGCATAGATGGAAAGATGTACTTTATGCAAGGGACCAGCATGCCCCTCCTGTTCCTGGAATGCTGAGCGTTGCCAGTCAGGTGGCCTGGCCAAGACCCTCGTCCACACACTCAAGCCACGGGCTTCTTTGCAGCCCACCCCGGCTGGTGTGTTGGGAGGCCCTGCAGTTCTCGGCCCCACGGGCCCCAGTTGGAATCTGCCTGAGCAGGCGGGGTGGTCCCTAGTGCACTGAATTCTGAGGTTCCTGCAGAGCCTGCCTCTGACTCTCCGCAGGCCTTGACCTTGTCCACATCTTCAGGGATAGGCAGGAGTGACTGCCTGCTGCTCGGGGAGGTGGCAGAGCCATCCTCAAGCTGAAAGCAGAGGCTGTGCCTCCAGGCCTCCGTGATCGCCCCAGCCATGGAGCCGAACCCGGGACTGCATGCTTGTTTCTCAGAGCTGCCGGGCACCCTCCACTGCGAGCCGCAAGCCAGCTCGTCTGTCCAGGGCTTTGCCTCTCAGTTCAGGTCTCTGGCTCCTCGGATTCTCTCAGGCATCAGGTGGGGGCCAGCCTGGCTTGGGGACAAGTGGAACAGGTTCACCCTCCCAGGAAAGATGCACTATGTTTTGGTTCATGTGATTTGTGCCTCCCGTGCTTCTGGGAGTCTTCCCTGTGTGCTGGGATGCAGCCCTGGCCGGCCAGCCCCCACCAGGCCGTCCTTTTGGCAGGTAGCAGGAGAACCACGGGGCATAGGGACCCCTCGTTCTCTTCATCTTGGCGGGTGCCTTCCAGTTTGCGTAGGGCTTACTGTTAAAGGTATAGGGAGCAAGGGGCCAGCCAGGTGACCAGTGTCCCATGTCACCCAGTGGGGCACAGAGGCTGTTCTTGCTGTCCCACACTTGCAATGAAATGACAGATGCTCAGAATGTCACATGAGTATGATGTCTCTTCGTAAAGAAAGGACCCATACCTGTGAGTTAAAACTTTTTCTGCTCCATGTTAAAGGGGCAGAACCCCACAACGAACTAGAGCAGGTGACCTCCTGGACACAGGCTCATCCGGTTGGGGCCCAGGCATGGGCGGCCGAGGCTCTGGCTCCACCTCTGCCAGGCCCCCTGCACCTTCCCGTGTTGGTTTCAGGCTGCCTCTGCTCATGGCACAGGAGGGCAGCAGCTCTGGCCATCTCCTCTCCCGTGGCCATGTCAGGGTGTCTGTTCAGTAAGAGACAAGCTTTCCCGGAAGGCTGGCACATGCTTGCTGGCAGAGCTGTGCCTCGTGCTGTGACAGCTGGGTCACTAGCAGTGGCTGAGAGCAGTGGGGGCTGTGGTGGGCAGCGAGGTTTTCCACCCTGTTTTGGGCCCCAGGAGTCCACAGGTCCCCAGCCTCCCTGTAGATGTGACTCACTCACACAGCTGCATGTGGGGGAAAGAGAAGGAAGGAAACGTGGTTTCTCCCTGAAATCCCCTCTCCAGGAGGTCCTGACCGCCACCTTGGATCTGGAGGATGTCAGGAGCTACCGCGCGGAGATCTCCTCTCGAAACCTGGCGGTGAGTGCCTCAGCTGACCGCTGCATGGGTGCTCGCCCAGCCCTGGAAAGAGGCCCTGGGAGGTGGCCGGGCTCCCTGCAGGTGTGGTGAGGCCAGCTGCAGGGTGTAGAAATGCAGCGGGGAGCTCGGGGCTGTGGAGGGGCCGAAGGAACCCCCATCCCAGCCACCCACTTGAGCCCAGCCTGAGCCCTGGGGCGCAAGCAGCACAGAGGCTGAGGGTCAGTGCTGTCGAGGCCGCAACTGTCGGGGCCGCAACATGGAGATAGGGCCAAGGGACCAGCCTGGGAGGCCAGGAGGCCCCACACTGGGGCAGGCAGGACAGGCGGCAGCAGACAGGGTGACCCCATGTTGGAAGTCAGGGTGGGGTCTGGGGTGTGAGGCAGTGTGTCTGAGATTCCTGGAGAGCAGAGGCCCGCGTGCCCTGCTGTTCCTGTTGCCTAGGACCTGACCCTGCATATGTAAGATGCCATCTCCTACAGGCCACCACCTAGTGGTCCATGACCCAGCCACTCGGCAGGCAGCACCGAGCTCCAAATGAGCATGACCATTCTTTACAGCTTCAGGAGGCAGCTCCCACACCCCGGGCTCCCCTTTCCAGCCCCGTGCCGGGGGCTCCTTTCCTGTTCTCACAGAGTCGCGTAACCTGGTCCTGTAACATGGGGTCGATGCTAGAGCATCTCCAGCACCCCTGCCAGAAACGGCCCTCCTGAGTGTTCACCCACACTGCCCTGTCCCCAGCATCTGTCTGCAAGGACCTGCCGCTCCACACGCATCGCAGGGTGGAGTCAGGACAGGTGCACTGCATGCCTGCCACCCTCACTGAGCAGCTGCAACATGGCCCGTGACATGGCACACGTCGGGGCTGTGCTCCCCACGGCTGCATGGTGCTGCACTGTGGCATGGACCCTGGTGCTCAGCCCCGCCACTGATGGGTACTCAGGGCACTTCCCTGCGTCCGTTAGGAACAGCGTCACCTGACGTCCACGTGCAGGTGTGGGGACGCTCACATTCATCCCCTTGGATCACATATTCAGGAGTGGACCTGTGGGCTCACATGGTACCTCTTGTGTAGCCCCCGAGGAGCTGCCAGGCTGTTCCCAAGCCCAGTACTGTGTTCTGTTCTCACCAGCAGGGAGCAGCTGCCATGTCTCCGGCTCTGGCCAGTACTGGCCACCACCTGCTGCTCTGACTCCAGCGCTCCCAATCTCCCTGGGCGTTTGGTTTTTGTCCCCAAGCTTCTGTGATGGGGGACGTGATTGTGTTTTGAATGTCCATCAACAGGCCAGCAGGGTGAGCCCCTACCCCAGAGTGAAGGTGGACTTTGCCCTCTCGTGCCATGAGGACCTGCTGCAGCCCGTCTCTGAGCCCCTGGAGTGGAAGTACCTCAGGCCCGAGGAGGAGATAAGGTGGGCAGCCCCAGCAGGGATCCCCTCACTCCAGTGGCTGCTTCATCCAGCGGTCGCCGCTGTTTGCTCTGGGGTAGGGTGGCATGAGGTGTGCCCAGTGGGTCTTCAGAGCCTGTGGGTGGAGGCTGGGCTCCAGGAGTCTGTGCCTCACTGGGGCGGAGGTCCAGATGCTGCACCGCCTGGCCCAGCACTCTCCTCGCACTACATCCTCAGGCACGGAGGTGCTGCCCTCTGAGGCTCAGTGTCCCTGTTTCAAAAGGGGAAACTGGCAATACGTGCCCCCAGGCTTGTCTCAGACCTGAAAAGCCCTAGTTCACATCGAGTGGTTGCGACAGAGCCTGGGGGGAGCCAGCCCTGCTGGGCAGCACTTCTTCCTGGAAACCTGCGCAGGTGAGCTGCACAGGTGCCCCACACTCAGCGCTATGATTGCTCTGCAGCCTCGGACCTGCCTGCTGGCTCTGGGATTTCTTGAGGCGAAGCCACCAGGTGGGTGCGCAGTTTCCGCCGCTCCCCTTGCTTGCCCTGCTGGGTGGCTTGGGTCTGAAGCCCAGGACAGGCTCAGGAGTTCTTTTTAGCGCCTGCAGCTGAGAGCATCGCATTGTGCTGCATGCGGGAGCCGTCAGCCCTGGCCAGATGCCCAGTGGACACGGCCGGCTGGGCTCCACCATGGGCGCCTGGCGGCACTGTGGGGTTCGGAGCTCCGAGGCTCCCGTGGCGTTAGCTTGTGATCATGCTTGTCTGTGGTTCAGAGGTGGAGCGTCAGCCCTAGGCCCCCCGGAACAACTTCCCTCCCTCCAGCACGTGGTGCCCTCTGCGGGGCCTGTCAGATCCGTGGGGTGGCGCTGGGCTGCACTTCGGGCACAAGCTCCTCAGGAGCTCCGCTCACACTGTGCTTGGCTGGCCCGTTGCAGGCCGGGTTGTTCTTGCCCCTGAGTGGTGGTGTGGACAGCGCAGCCACGGCCTGTCTGGTCTACTCCATGTGCTGCCAGGTCTGCGAGGCTGTGAGGAGCGGAAGTAGGTGATGTCCAGCCCCAGGGCAGCTCCAGGGGCGGGTGGGTCCTAGGGAGGGGCGGAGCAAGAGCCTGGTCTGACCGCTGGGGGAAGGAGGCTCTGGCTGTGTGCAGAAGTGGTAAGGTCATGCCACATCCCAGAGCCTGGGGGCAGCAGGGTCACTCAAGTCCCTTCCTGGGGCTTCTTGCTGCTAGGGCTCTGGTTGCAGAGTCATCATTACTGAGCCTGCTGCTGTCTGTTGACAGTGGGCCCTGTGGGAAGAACATGTTTTAGGGACAAACCAACCTGGTTCACATCCCCCCCATGGCCTGGGATTACCTGTGCAGGTGCCCAGGGGACATCTTGGGATTACCCATTGAGGTTTCCCAGGAGGGTACCTGGGATTGGCTGCACATGTGCCCAGGGATGGCCCAGGATTTGCTGGACATACACAGTGACTTCTACTCTTTCTGCCCTGGTGGTTTTCAGATCAGGAAGTGCTGGCTGATGTCCGTACCATCTTGGACCAGAGCAGCTACACCCCCCAGGACCCCCGGGAGCTCTGTGGACACATGCTGACCACCTGCTACATGGCCAGTGAGAACTCCTCCCAGGAGACCTGCAGCAGGGCCAGAGAGTTGGCCCAGCAGATAGGAAGGTAGACTCTGCTGGTGCTGAGCACAGGCAGGCAGCCGTGAGCAGGTGCAGAATGGCTGTGGACCCCGTGGCTGCACTGCTACTCAGTGTGTGCCCAGGAGCTGACAGGGTCTGGTGGCCCTTGGTTGGAGTCAGATTTTAGACAAAGCAGGTGCCAGTCCTCTGCGCTCCCTGCGTCCTCCACAGCTCCGTCTCCACCTCCTCCGTCCTCCATCTTGGGGCAGCAGGACACAGGAGTGGCCTGTAGGGTGACTCTCGCCCCCTTCCCACCACCTCCTCCCACACTGAACCGGCGCTTCCGCCAGGCACAGTTCTCTGCTCCGGGAAGGTGAGGCGTGGGCCATGCAGACTCTTAGGGAAGAGGAGGGGCCCCACATCCCGTTTGCGGGTCCCCGCAGTGGCCCCTGGCTATGCACCTAGAGGAACCAAAGCAGGGACTGCACGGGGGCCTGAGCAGCAATGCCCACAGGAGCGCTGTTCGCGGCAGCTGAGAGGAGAAACAGCCCAGTACCCACCTGCAGACGAGCCAATAGACAGACGCGGTCCAGGCGGAAAGGGGGTGTCACTCAGCCATAGAAAGGACAAAGGTCAGCTCAGGCCACCCGTGGTAGAACCTTGAAGCCACTGTGCAGAGTGAGGAAGCCAGATGCAAAGCCCGCAGAGGGCCTCGCCCCTACAGCTCCACGTGGGGGATGTCCTGATGAGGCAGAGCCACCAATCCAGAGGGGTGGGGCTGACACCGATGGGGACGGGCTTCTGGGTGCCGACACCCTGGAACTGCATGGCAGTGCCGTCACCTGACCCTGAGCGCACCAGATCCCCGAATCACGCACAGGGCCGTGCATGTGTGTTTCACATGTGTGTGTGTGCACACGGCCTCTCCACGCTCCCTTTCTCCTTCCAGCCACCACATCTGCCTCAACATCGACCCAGCCGTGAAGGCCATCACGGGCATCTTCAGCCTGGTGACGGGAAAAAGCCCTCTATTTGCAGTTCATGGAGGAAGCAGCAGGGAAAACCTGGCTCTGCAGAATGTGCAGGTGACTCCACATCTGGGGTCCCCAGAGGGGAGTGGGGCACAGGGGACTGTGCTGCTGGGGTCAGTAGCCTGTGTGCCTCACTAAGACACGGACCACAGAGACACGTGGGTGAGGCTACAGGCTGTGCGTGTGTGCGTGTAGGAGGGCACGGGGTTGTACGAGTGTGCACGTATGCACAGGTGCACAACTATGCCTGAATGTGTTGGGTGTGCATGGGTGTGTGTGTGGGTGTGTGTAGGTGTGCATGGAGTGCATGCGCGTAAGCACAAGAACGTGTGTGCACAGCTGTGCCTGTGTGTTAGTGCACGTACCCGAGTCTGTGCCTGTGTATGTGGGCACGTGGATGCGTATGTGTGGGCGTGTGTGCGCAGGACTGTGTGTGAGCGTGAGTGTGCATGAGTGAGCATGCATGTAGGTGCACACGAGTGTGAGCATGGGCACGGGTGTGGTGAGTGTGAGCATGCAGAAGGGCATGTGAATCCGTAGGCATGTGTGGCATTTGCATGAGTGCGGAAGTGTGTGCATGAGGGAGCACGAGTGTGATCGAGAGTGTGCAGGAGTGCATGAGCACAGCAGGCACATAATTGAGGGTACACGGGGAGAGAGCATGGGCGTGTGAGTATGTCAGCACAAGCATTGCGCGATTGTGTACAGGAGTGCAAAAGTATATGTAGGGGTGTGTGAGCCTGGGCATGTGTGTGCGGGAGTATGAGTGTGCAGGATCACCTAGGAGTGCGTGAGGTGCTGGGTGGTGCAGGAGCATGCAGGAGTGAGAGCAGAGCAGCCCTGCTCCCTCCTCTCACCTGTTAAAGTTGAGCTGGGCGCCACTTGTCAGTGGAAGGAGAAGAAAGGCCCCCAGCGCCACTGCTCACAGCTATCATGTCCCTGTCCCCCGTGCATGGATGGCCTGTTCCCTCCTCCAGAAATGCCAGTGGTGAGGGAAGTGAGGAGGCCCAGGCTCCTCCACCTTTGGGGAGCAGGCCCCTCAGTGCGCTGCAGTCCTGCTGCAGGAGCTGGCCTGACAGAGTGGAACGCCTCAGGAGCCTTCCCGGACAGCGAGGGAGCTCCAGAGTTAGCTCTCCCATTGGAGGCCTTGCTGGGGACCCGCTCCTGAGCCAGGGTGGAGGCAAGGTGCCATACCTCTCTCCCCGTGCTTTTGGGTGATCCTTCCTTCCTTCCCTTATGTTGTCCAGGCTCGGATCCGGATGGTCCTCGCCTACCTGTTTGCTCAGCTGAGCCTCTGGTCCCGGGGCGCCCGTGGGGGGCTTCTCGTGCTTGGATCTGCCAACGTGGATGAGAGGTATGGTGGTGTGGCGGGCACGCAGTGGTGGGCTCCTGGCATCCTGAATCTCAGGGTGACATGCCGTGGGAGGCGCGTCCCACAGCATCCAGCGTCTTGCAGCATCCACGAGTCACGTGGGGAGCAGTTGTGTTACCCCATGACTCAGGGGAGGCTGGCACCCATGGCAGCCAGTTGTTCTCAACACCTCAGGACCTGGGGGTGCAGACTGGGTAGACACTGCTTTCCCTCTGGCCTGCGCCTGCCCCGCCCCAGCCCTACCCGGGTCTACCTTCCTGCAGTCCCCGGGCTGTGCCCTGGCCCGACTCCAGGGCCTGTTGCTCCCAGGTATTCCACAGCGACTGATGTCACTTCTTTGCCTGTAGTTTTTACCTCCAAACCCAATAGCTCTTTTTTTATGTGGACTGAAACATGCTCCCTTTCCTACATTGTCCTGTTGTTTAAGAGAGTCCAGAGACACTCTCTTGCTTCCAGCTAAAATCCAGGCTGACTCAGGCTTGGCGGTGGAGCTGAGGGACCTTCTTCCCCAGACGTGGTTTCCCCACTACCCTTAGGTGAGCCGCCGAGCCGCTCAGCTGCCCTCTTGCTACTCTTAGTTGCTTTTTATTAGCTGAGGAATTCCAAGAACTCTGCCATTTATCCATCTGTCAGTTTTTGTGTCAATCTGTCTGTCCATCACGGACCCTCCAATCTCTCGTTCTGTGCATACATCTGACCACCGGTCCATCCATCCATCCCTCCATCATCCTCCAATCCACCCACCTACCCACCTGTCCACCCCGTACTCCACATATCCACCCACCCTTTACCTATAGTCCGTCAAATCTCTCTGTACTCTGGCAAGTCTGCAAATGTCTGTTCTTTTAAGTCCTGCTTTTTGAGGTTTTGGATTCTCTTATTTCCCCAGTTACAATTCTGAAATTAACACGGTATATCTGGTAAAAGTTCTGCCTCCTTACGCCTATTTTGTCAGTTTCCCTTGCCTCTCTGATGCCTGCAATGCTGCTAAGGGCATCATTTCTTGAGGGGGGCTGATGGCTGGGGTGCTCTGAGCCCTAACATAATTGAGTGTTGTTTTGCTTCATAGATGAACAAGAACTAACCTTGTATAAAGTATATTACTGGAACATCTTCCCCTCACACTGTTACCCTTCTTTTTTCTTTTGTTACTTAACATTTTACCAAAAATTAAACATTGTCCCAGGGTGGGGCCCATTCAGGGTGGCTCTCCATCTCCCCGTCTCCCCATCTCTTGCTGTTGTCGTCGTGTCCCCGTCCGTGTCCCCCCCCCCCTCGCACACAGGCCTCTCGAGCTGAGGAAACGCTCATGGTCTCGCGGTGCTTTCTGCCCTGTGGGGTTCGTACCTGTGTCGGGCCTGGTTTGCGTGCTCTTTCCCCCACCCTTTCTCCTCCTTCCTGGCAGCCCTTTCTTCTTTCCCTTTACTTTCCGGGTGGAATCTCATGACCCCAGGCTCACGGTCTCCTGTAGTGCTGGTTCTGTCTGACTATTTCCTAATTCTGCTTCCGTGCCTTCCGACTCTGGCTCTGCTTCTGAACAGCCCTGTGTGTGCCCTCGCAACGCACTGGAGACACCTGTCCCGTGCCTGGTGTCCTTCTTGGTATTGTGAGCAAACTGGAAGAGTAGCTTCCCTGCTGCCCTGGCGGAGGCCAGCGGGCAGTAGCATGCAGACAGGATGCTACTGTGGGAGGGAGCGGGAGGCTCGGCTAGGCCCCGGCGGCGGCCAGGGGGCCACTGAGAGGTGGTTCTGGAAAGGCCTGTGGGAGGGGGCAGCTCAGGGCGGGGCCTGTGCAGAGCCCTGGGTGAGACCATGCCAAACTGGAGGCTGGTCATTATCCCCTAGAAGGCCCAGGATCTCAGCATGGGGACTGAAAGGACTGCTGGGGCAGGTTTGGGGGACGGTGAGGTGGCGGGCGCAGCCACTCCAAAACAGGCCTTTCCGGAGGTCACACTTGAAGGGGACGGCAGGCACAGGAGGGTGGCTGGGCAGTGTGGGGACAGGAGGGGCCTTCCCTGTTTTAAGACACCAACGTGAAAGGCCAGTGAGGAGGAGCAGGGCCCCAGCAAGGGGCAGGCTCTGCTGGGGGCCACTGGCGTCCATCGCCCCAGGAGGGCCGCGGGCACTGGGGGCACCAAGGGGCCTGCGGGTTTCCACTCTGAAAGGCTTTTTCTCCTCTATGAAGGAGGAAGAGCAGGCACCACCTGCGGTGGGGAGCAAGGAATGACATTTGTCGGGAGGGGACAAATGCTGCCTGGAGACAGGCATGGCAGATGGGCCCCCGAGACCCTGCAGGCAGGGGTGCCCTCTGCAGCCTGCGCAGCCGCTGGGGGCCGTGGTGGCCGGGAGGGCCGGCTGCAGGCTGGGTGGTGGCTGTGCTAAGCGGGGATGCAGAGAGGAGGAGAGATGGCAAGGGGCGTCCACGGGCATGGTGGGGCAGGTGCCTGCAGGCTCCAGGTCGTGGTGAGTGGCACATTGGAGGCTGTGAGAGGGCCTGACGCTGACAGAGGAGGCCAAAGAATCCGGAGGCCAGGGTCTCGCAGGCCTCACCGCCGAGGCGGGTGCTGGCGACTCCCAAAGCTGCTTCCTAGCCCCGAGGACTTGCTGGCATGCCCGGTGCCTCTCCTGGCCCTCTGCAGTCCCTGCCCCTGGGCAGGCAGCCTCAGCTGTGCCACCTTCCCCAGGAGCCTGGCGGTGGCTCCTGATTTCTGGGCTCCTGGAAGAAGCGAGTCCTCTGGTGTCCAGAGTTGGCAGGATCTGCAGCCTCTCCCGTGCCCTCCGGTTCACTCAGCCAGTCTCTCCCTCCCTCCCACCCTCTCCTGAAGCCTCATCGGCTACCTCACCAAGTACGACTGCTCCAGCGCCGACATCAACCCCATAGGCGGGATCAGCAAGACGGACCTGAGAGCTTTCGTCCAGTTCTGTGTGGAGCACTTCCAGCTTCCCGCCCTGCAGGCGTGAGTGTAGCTGCAGCTCCTGAGCCACCTGTGTCCCAGCCCAGCCCAGGGCCACCCTCACCACCACCCAGACGCCTTCTGTGGCTCCCTGTCACCTGGTGAAGAGAGTCCTGCCTTCGCCACTCCTCCCACCATCTCCCCTGCCTTAAGATGGTGCCTAGGAGGCACCTGCCCCCAATGGCGTCTGCCGAACTGACTGACAGCCTCCTGTCCAGTTCACTGTGTCCTCCAGGTAGGGCTGCCTTCTCCTGGCCTGTCCTCCTGGCCTGTCCTCACTGGGGCAGTCGTGTCCCCAGGGGCATTGAGCAGCAGCTGGAGACATTTTCAGTTGTCACAAAGGGGTGTGTCGCTGGCAGTTCCTGGTGGGGATGGGGGTGGGAGGCTCCTAGATGTCCTATAGTGCACAGGACCCCCTCGAGCCATCTGGCCCCAGGCGCAGACTGTGCTGAGGAGAGGCACATGTGCTGGACCTCTGCCATCAGCCTGTCACCCTTCAGGTCACGGAGCCCCTGTGACATCCACTTGCTTCTGCCCAGGGACCCCTGGCTTGGTTCTGTCTGCTCGCCATCGGCCAGGTTGGGTGGTCTTGAGGCTTCCTCCCAAGGCTCAGGAGCATGTCTGCAGCCGTGGTAACTGACCTGTGTTCTTGGTCACAGCATCCTGAGTGCACCGGCCACTGCAGAGCTGGAGCCCTTGACCAATGGACAAGTGTCCCAGACGGACGAGGTAATGCTGTGGCTCTTTCATGGCGGGGCTCCTCCTCTCCTTGTTCCCCGTGTGGCAGGGCTGGGCTCCTTCACAACCTCTTTCCACCCCAAGAAGCCCATGCACCCTTGCCAAACTCCCTGCCCAAGCACAGGGACCCGGCATCAGTTGCCACCCTGGCCTTTGGCACTTTGATAGCTTTCCCACTGTGCGTGGGGCCTGGGAGAGGGGTGAAGAGGTGGTAGAGACGGAGACCATGATGGAACACAGGTCCCTTGCAGAGAGTGGGCCTCTGGTCTAGAGAAACCTCCTGCTGACCGCTGGCTGTTGGGCCCTGCAGGGTTGGCAGCATCTGTGGACGCTGGAGGTCATCACCAGACCCAGTAGCCCCTTGGTCACAGGGACTTGTCCTGCATCTTCTCCTGGGAGGTTAGGCCCCTAGCGCAGGGCAGATCTTGTTGAGCTAGCTGCTGTGTGGTGTGAGGACCGTCTGCTAGCCCGGCCTCCCAGCTCTGTGTTGACAGCACTGTTCTTTCCCCTGTGATCATCTTGGTGGCCTTGTTGAAACTGAATTGACCGTGAGCATGTGGGTTTATTTCTGGACTCAGTTCTCTTCCATCGATCTCTGCACCCGTCCTGTGCCAGTTCCTCCCCGTCTTGATCACTGTTGCTTTGTGAAATAAGGAACTGAGTCCTCCAACTTTGTTCTTTTTCAGGATAATTTTGGCTACTCTGGGTTCTTGAAACTTTCGTATGAACTTTGAGATAGGTTTGACAGTTTCTGCAAATGAACCAAAAACAGCAGCTTGGATTTCAGTGGGGATTGTGAAGAACCTGTAGACCAGTTTGGGGGCTGCCACCGCCTCAGCACTACATTTTCTGATCCATGAACATGGGGTGTCTGCATTTCCACTTTGTTTTCCAGTTTTCACAGTATAGATTTATGCATCTTTTGTTAAATTTATTTCAAATGATTTTATTGTCTTCGATACAATTATAAGCAGAATTGTTTCCTTATAAGTTCATTTTTGGATTGTTGGTTGCTAGTATAGAGAGACACGTAGCTCTTGTGTGGAGATCGTGTCCCACACCTTGTTGGATTCACTCGCTGGCCGGCTCCCTACGAGTTTCCACTTGAAGGATCACACCATCTGCAAAGCGCAGTTGTCTCTTCCTTCCCAACCTGGTTGCCTTCTGTCATTCTCTTGCCCAGTCCCCCTGGCTCGAATGTCTAGTGTGGTGGGAGTAGACATCCTTTTCCTGGTCCCGGTCTTAGGGGACTCCCCAGTCTCTCCCCAGTGAGGAGGATGTTTGCTGTGGCTTTTTGACATGGGCCCATTACATATTATAAATTTCCCTTCTGTTTCTTTTTTCTTATTCTTCTTTGAAAATCTTCAAAGAGTATAGGTTCTTGCCAAATACTCTTTCTACAATTCTGGATGTTAAACCAGCCTTGCATTCCTGGGGTAAGTCCCTCTTGCTGATCATCCTTTGTCTGCGCTGCTGGATTGGGTCTGCTAGTAGTGTTGAGGATGTTTGTGTCTCTTCACAAGGGATTCTCATCAGTTTTCTTTTCATGTGATATCTCTGCCTAGTTTGGTATCAGGAAAATACTGGCCTCCTACAAAGAATCTGGAGGTATTCCACCCTCTTTTGTCCTTTGGAATAGGGTGTGAGAACTGGCAGTAAATTTTGGTAGAGTTCCTGGGAAGCCGTCTGACCTGGGCTTTTCTGCATAAGAAGTATCTTCATTAGTGATAAAAATCTCTTGTTAGAAGTCTGTCCACATTTGCTCCTGAGCCACTTTGTATCCCTGTTAGTCAGGGTCCTCCAGAGAGGCGGAACCCACAGGACCTGTGGAGATAGATGGGTGAGAGGGGATTTATCCGGGGATTTGGCCCATGTGATTCTGGAGGCCGGGGAGCCTCATGAGAGGCCATCTGCAAGGTGGAGAACTAGGAAAACCAGTAGACATGGCCACTGCTCTTAAAATGCTGTGAGTCCCCTGAAGATGGAGAAAGGTGGAGGAGGTGGGGGTGGGGTCCTCAGGCAGGGGTCAGGACAGGGCCCCAGGGAGAGGACTGAGGGGACACTGGGGCTGGGGCCTGAGGGAAGGCCAGGGCAGCTGAAGCTGAATGGGCCATGGGGAGCAAGAGGCCACAGCACACCCCAGAGGGCCCTGAAGGCCCGGTCAGAGGTGAGGGCCCCACTGCTGTGTCACTGTGTGTCTGGTGGTGGCTCTGGAGCAGGGTAGCATGGAGGGGCTGGAGCAGACATGGGCCCACTGAGGAAGCATGTGGCTTTATTAACCTGGGTGGCCTGGCTGAGGCACTCTGGCTCTGGCACCGTGAGGCTGGCAGTGTCCCGTGGCCACTAATGTGAGCCCTCTCCCTTTCCTCTGAGCCTGCCACACCAAGGGCAGCAGCCTCAGTGGGGCGGGAGTCAGGACCCACGTGTCTGGTGTGCTGTGCCTCGGGTGGCGTGCTCTCTGGATTAGCCTCTGGTGGGTCCATAGCAGATGACCACAGCCCAGGCCGCTCAGAACCAAGGAGCAGCCCTCCCCTCTCTGGAGGGCCACATCTGACATCAAGGTGTGGGCGGGCTGAGACCCCACAGAGGCCCTGGTTAGGGCCCTTCCTGCCGCTTTCAGCATCTAGGGCCTCAGGGTGTCCTTGGTCTGTGGCCATGTCACTCGTTACTCTGTCCCTGCCTCTGTCTTGGAATGGCCTCTCCTCTCCTTCATCTCCTCTGAGCCTTTCTAAGGACTCTGTCCTTGGAACTAGGATCCACCAGACACCCAGGGTCATCTCATCTCAGGTCCTTGACTTCATTAAACCTGCAAAGACTCTTTTTCCAAATAAGGTCCCCTTCACGGGAACCCGTGTTCAGGACACGAGTTCATCCTTTGGTGGCCCCCACACTGCCCTGTGGTCCTCAAAGCCACATCGCACCTCCATGTTGGCCAGCAGCATCTGGACACGAAGCCAGCGTGCACTCCTGCCTCTTGAGGCAGCCTCACCTGCTGGGCCTCTGCCCTCAACCTCCTCTGGCTGTCGCCTGGAGTGACCTCTGCTCTCCACAGGAGGACATGGGGATGACGTATGCCGAGCTCTCGGTGTATGGGCGGCTCAGGAAGATGGCCAAGGCGGGCCCCTACAGCATGTTCTGCAAGCTGCTGGACATGTGGAGACACACCTGCATCCCACGGCAGGTAAGGCACGCGGCGTCACGAACGAGGCCAGTCAGGAGAGCCGCCCATATGGTGGCACCTGACCAGCAGGAGCGGGCAAGTGCCCTGCGACCCTGTGGCACATCTGCTGTGCATCTCACGCCCCAGGCCCTTGCTCCTCACCTGTCTGCTGTAGCCCTGAGAGGCCCGGCCTCCCCCGTGACCAGCAGGAGGCAGGCCCGGCCTCCCGTGCGCACAGCACAAGGGCTCCCAGCTCAAGGTGCTGCACACTCCGCTGCCTTGAGTTGTTGGGGCCGAAGCCCGGGGAGGTGCTGGTCCCACAGGGCTGCCCGGGACCCCACGGCAGTGTCCCTGTGGACCGCCCAGGCCTTCTGGGGCAGAGCGCGGCTGCTGCCCACAGCGCTGCAGCCTGGTGCTTCTCCCCCTGGTGACCCCACAGCCGCGTGTCCCTGCCACAGGTGGCCGACAAGGTGAAGCGGTTTTTCTCGAGGTACTCCCTGAACAGGCACAAGATGACCACGCTCACGCCCGCGTACCACGCAGAGAACTACAGCCCCGACGACAACAGGTTCGACCTGCGGCCCTTCCTATACAACACGCGGTGGCCCTGGCAGTTCCGGTGCATAGAGGACCAGGTGGGTGGAGCGGAAGCTGCCTCGTGCGGCACGTGGCACTGTCCTGGGTCTGCAGGGGGCAGGATGTGAAAGGGGCTCTTTGCTTGCGGTTTTTTTGACAAAAATCATACACGTTGGTGTGTAGCGTGAGGCCCGCGACACGTGCTCACGGTGGGCCGGCCAGAGCGAGCTGCTCCCCGCGGGCCTCGGTTACCTTTCACGCGCGGTGAGCGCGTTTCACGTCTGCTCTCCAGCGCCACGTGTGACGTGTTGCGTTAGCTGCAGCCACTGTGCTGCAGGGCAGGTCTCTAGGACTCGTTCCCCTGCCTGGTGCCGCGTCCTGAGGCCAGCACCTCCCGTTCCTCCTGCACCGGCCAGGGACCCGCTCTGCCGTCCTTTGCATGAGTTCGATTTTTTCACCTCCACGTGTGAGGAGATCCTGTGGTCCCTGCATTGCTGGGCCTGCTGCTTTCACTGGACGTGACGTCCTGCAAGCTCACGTGTCCCACAGGCAGGGCCTCCTTCTTGAGGCTGGGTAGCATTCCGCTGGGTCCGAGTGCCTCACTGCCTCGCCCACCCGCCCCTGGGCAGATGCTTAGGCTGGGGCCGCACTGCATGTAATGGACAACTGCAGTGGACACGGGTGCCGATGTCCTGTCACCACACCATTCTGCCTTCATGCCTGTGGCCATGTGCCCATGGGACAGGGGGTGGCATGGTAGCTGTAACTTTGGGGGGCCACCTCCTGTTTCCCATGCCAGCCATGCTCATGTTTAAAGCCAGTCAGGGTGCGGCCTGCGCTGCCGGACGGCGCCGTGTGGACCGCATCGAGCACTCTCCACGGGAACTGCACGTCATGACCAGGCACCGTTGCAGTTGGGCGTCCAGCGGACTCCCCTTCTAAAACCCCCTGTCCTCCCCTTTCCTTTTCCAACTGGTAACACTATGAAGGAGGGAGAACAGAGTCACCGAGAAGCAAGGGTAGGTGCTTCTCCTTCCCTTCCTCCAGGCCCAAGAGCAGCCCGCAGAGAGCAGTCAGCCGTGCCCCAGCCCCTGTCTGGTGAGAGCAGACAGGTGGCCAGTTGGTCCACACGGGGACACATCTACAAACGGTCAGTCGTAAGTGCTCTGCTGAGTTGGAGACTGACGGGCCAGAAGGAACCTTTGTGCCAGGAGCCTGTGCAGGCATCTCTGAGCAGCCAGTGTGCAGGTGGAGGGGACCTGAGGAGTGCTGCCTGCCATCTGCCAGACTGTCCCCTCAGGGACGGTTTGCCCCCAGTGTCTGGAGGTGCTTTCGGTCATCAGCACTGAGGTGGCATCCCTGCTTTGGCATCTAGTTGGCCTGAAAAGACACTGCTAATGGCCTGTAGTGCCCAGGAGGCCTCCCCTCCCAGCAGAGGAATGTCTGGTCCTTGGCATCCATAGTGCTGAGGTTGAGGGACACTGACATTGGGACCAGGCAAGCCTCTGACTTCACGGCTGCCAAGTGGAGCTGCCATGTCCAGCACGCTGCAGGGAAATGAGCTTCCCGGCAGAGTGACCCGGGGAAGTCAGCAGGAGATCGGTTGGCGGGCTGCTGTTGTCCACACCTGGGTGCTGCTGCTGGGTGGAGCCCATGCCCTGCATCCTGCCAGAGCCGGTGCCCACCTGCTCGACCACCCTGCAGCCCGGCGTCACTGGGTCTCGGGACAGCTGAGCCCCAGGTGGTAGGCCCTGTCCTTCCCAGGGCAGGGAGGGGCTGTGCCCAGCTCTGGCTTCTTGAGCAGGAGGCAGGGTCTGGCTTCTCCAGGGCACATGGCGACAGGCTCCCCCAGGCCAGGGAGGCTTAGAGGCTGCACAGCCAGAACGGCAGCCGCAGTAGTGCCAGACACACAGGTGGTGACCCAGCCACCCGCAGGACACCTGCGCTCCCTGTGGTGGGACCAGGCAGGTTCCTTGGTGACCTGTGTCCTCAGTGCTGGGACATGGCCAGCTGGCTTGGTGCCAGCTGGTGTTTTGGCAGCTGGGCTGCTGAGATGTGCAGGGGCTGTTCTCATGGGCTTCTCTCTCCAGGTTCTTCAGCTGGAGAAGAAGGCGCAGCAGGACCTCGACGGCCTGGACTGATGGTCAGCGCCTGCCGGGAGGCCTCCTTCCCCACAGCTCACTGTTGTGTTGGCATCACTGTGGCCAAGGACAGGGACGCCACTCCCTGCCTGGAGCCACTTGGCATATCAGTTTTGTTCTCGTTTTCAAGACAGAAGGAACTTTTCAATCTGATTCCTTTACAAGAAGCTGAAATAAAGCAAATAAAGCGAGTGGGCTTTGGCCTGAGGTTGGACACCCAGCTGTCTGGAGCCAGGCCGGAGTCAGGGGAGAGCTCACCAGGAGGGGAACAGAGACAGCCCTGGGCAGGGCCCTGGAACCTGCTGCCTGCCCGCTGTCCCCGTGGCTTTCTGCATGGTGGCTTTTCTTGCTCTGTCCTTGTGGGTGACTCTTCTCCCTGCCTTGGTCTAAACCAGGAAGGGCCACACTTGCCTCCACCCACTCCCACAAGGAAGCTCTCTGGAGGTGACATGCAGGCCACACAGCCCCCGCCCTGCCCCTCCTGATGCTTGGCCACTGGCACCAGTCCTCCCCTAGGTGGCAGGCTGGACTCTTGGTCTTGTCCCCTCTGGCTGGAGGCAGTGTGAGGTGTGGTACCAGCCGAGTGGGAGCTCCCAGCAGGGCCTTGTCCCGCCGTAGCTCTAGGAACGGGCTCTCCAGCTGCATGGTGGGCCATGCCCCTGCCTGGGTGCAGCTCAAAGCACAGGGCCTGCTGGAGCAGCACTGGGGACACATGCTGGCACTGGGGAGGGTGAAGGCCGTTGGTCAGTTAGAACTAGCTCACCTGGAGGTGGGTTGTGGCCTCCCCCTGTGTTTCTCAGCCAGGGGTCGGCATGGAAGGGAACCCTTGTAGCTGCCTTGAGCCGGGAGAGGGAAAGGAAGGGAGAGGGAAGAAAGGGCAGGGGACAGTCCCAAAGGCTGCCCCCCAGGACCCCCCAGAATTGCATTAAATCATGAACCCAAGTAGCTTCCCAAGGGCCCCACCTCTGCGCACTGTTGCCCTGGGAACCAGACCTGGCTGTCCCAGTGTACCTATGCCAGTATGCGGTCCCCAGCCTTCTCATCCCTCCACCATGCCTCTCCTGATGAGCATGGCTTTCCCACTCTTCCAGGAGCCTGCTGTGCCCTCTTGCAGGATGGCTGTAGGTGGTGCTGCAGCTGGGGGTGTCTCCCAGGTCTGGGTGTCCAGGCTTGGCCCCAGCCCCAGGCACTATTGGGAGGCAGAGGAAGCTTTAGTTGGCGGGGCAGAGTGGGAGGTCTTTAGCTTGTTGGGGAGGGTGCCTTGAAGGGGATGCTGGGTCCCCGGTCTCTTCCTCTGCATGCTCAGGGGATACAGGGAGAGCTGAGAATTGGAGGTTTTAGGGTACATCAACTCATCCATGTCAGGGTCCCCTTCTGTCTCAACCAGAGCCCAGTTTGGGCACTGGAGACCTGCTGGAGTGTGTGGTGGCTACTCTTTGACCCAGGTCTCTACCCAGCCTTCTCTCCCCTGTCTCAGCTCAAGCCTGGCCTTTAGCTGCAACTGCCTCACAGCCTTTGGTCACGGCTGGCCCCTCCCCCTGTGTTGGCAGACACGCCTCTCCACGGTTCTCAGCCAGGCTGGCCCCTCCCCCTACATTGGCAGACAC
>PVHX01025373.1:0-22472 GCA_004024805.1 Geosciurus inauris | reverse complement strand
CATTCAGGTTATTTTGAGACACGTTTTGTATTCCCAGACATTTTGATTTATTTTTAGCTTTTAACTTGACTGGGATTCTCCTTTGATTGGCTTTTCCTTTAGTGTAGTTCCTCCCTTTGCAGGTTTTCATTGTTGTTTTTCATTTTCCTCCTCATGGAATATTTTGCCAAGAATGTTCTGCAGGCTTTCTTGCTGTAAATTCTTTTAACTTTTGTTTATCTTGGAAGGTTTTTATTTCATCATTAAATCTAAAACTGAATTTTGCTTATCTTAAGCCTATAGGATAAAAACTGTAACACCTTGGATCTGCAGTGCTAGAAGGGAAGACACACAAACAACATGAAAAGACAAGGGAAGAAAGTGCCCCAAACAAACCAAGATACTACATTATTAGAATCCATGGTCAGCACAGCAGAAGAAATGTCAGAGAAGGAGTTCAGAATGTACATCATTCAATTTTCTGTGAATTAAAGAATGACATAAGAGAGCAAACACTGGCAGCAAAAGATCATTTTGATAAAGAGCTACATAGGCAAACACAGGAAGCAAAAAATTACTTCAATAAGGAGATAGATATTCTGAAAAAGAATCAAACAGAAATTCTCATAATGAGAGAAACGACAAACCAAATTAAAAACTCAATAGAAAGGATCACCAACAGATTAGATCACTTGGAAGACAGAACCATAGACAATGAAGACAAAATACATAATCTTGAAAATAGAGTTGACCACACAGTGAAGATGGTAAGAAACCATGAACAGAACATCCAAGAATTATGGGATAATATGAAAAGACCAAACTTAAGAATTATTGGGATAGAGGAAGGCATAGAGGTTTAAACCAAAGGAATGAGCAATCTATTCAATTAAATAATATCAAAACATTTTTCCAAACATGAAGAATGAATTGGATAATCAAATACAAGAGGCTTACAGGACACCAAATGTACAAAATCACAAGAGATCTACACCAAGGCACATCATAATGAAAATGTCTAGCATACAGAATAAGGAGAGAATCTTAAAAGCCACAAGAGAAAGGAATCAGATTACATATAGGGGGAAACCAATTAGGATCTCTGCAGACTTCTCAATGCAGACCCTTAAAGCTAGAAGAGCTTGGAACAACATACACCAACCTCTGAAAGGCAATGGATGCCAACCAAGAATCCTATATCCAGCAAAATTCAGTTTTAGATTTAATGATGAAATAAAAACCTTCCAAGATAAACAAAAGTTAAAAGAATTTACAGCAAGAAAGCCTGCAGAACATTCTTGGCTAAAGATTCCATGAGGACAAAATGAAAAACAACAATGAAAACCTGCAAAGGGAGGAACTACACTAAAGGAAAAGCCAATTAAAGGAGAATCCCAGTCAAATTAAAAGCTAAAAATAAGCCAAAATATCTAGGAACACAAACCATGTCTCAATAATAACCCTGAATGTCAATGGCCTAAACTCAGCAATTAAAAGACATAGACTGCGAGATTGGATTTTTAAAAAAGACCCAACAATATGCTGCCTCCAAGCGACTTATCTCATAGAAAGAAACACTCACAGATTGAAGGTGAAAGGATGGGGTAAAAAGTATCCCTCACATAGACTGTGTAAACAAGCAGGGGTTTCCATCCTCATATCCATAAAGTGGACTTCAAACCAAAGTTAGTGAAAAGAGATAAAGAAGGCCATTTCATACTGCTTACGAGAATCATACATCAACAGGACGTAACAATCATAAATATCTATGCCCCAAACAATGGGACATCTGTGTATATCAAACAAACCTTTCTCAACAACAAGAATCAAATAGACCACAACACAATAGTACTGGATGATTTTAACACAACCTCTCTCACTACTGGATAGATTTTCCAAACAAAAACTAAATGGAGAATCTATAGAACTCAATAGAACAATCAATAATCTAGACTTAACAGACATATATAGAATATACCATTCAACAAGCAAATCCACATGGATCCTTCTCCAAAATAGATCATATGCTATGCCATAAAGCTAGTCTTAGCAAATACCAAAAAAAAAAGAGAGAGAGAGAGAGATACTACCCTGCATTCTCTCTGACCACAATGGAATGAAATTAGAAATTAATGACAGCTTAAAAAAACAGAAGCTACTCCAACACCTACAGACTCAATAATATGCTATTGAACGACACATGGATAACAGAAGACATCAAGTAGGAGATAAAAAAAAAAATTCTTAGAGGTAAATGAGAACTTTGATACAACATATCAAAATCTCTGGGACACTATAAAGGCAGTGCTAAGAGGAAAGTTCATTGCATTAAGCTCATTTATTCAAAGAAGAAAAAGTCAACAAATAAATAACTTGATACTACATCTCAAAGTCCTAGAAAATGAGGAACAAATCAACACCAAAAGAAGTAGAAGACAGGAAATAATGAAAATCAGGGCTGAAATCAATGAAATTGAAACAAAGGAAACAATTCAAAAAATTGACAGAACATAAAGCTAGTTCTTTGAAAAAATAAATAAAATTGACAAACCCCTAGCCACCCTAATGAAAAGGAGAGAGAAAACCCAAATTACTAAAATTCATGATAAAAAAGGAAATGTCACAACAGACTCTGTTGAAATACAGAGGATAATTAGAAACTATTTTGAAAATTTATACTCCAGTGAAATAGAAAACCCAAAAGACACTGACAAATTTCTAGAGACATAGGACCTACCCAAACTGAATCAGGAGGACATTCATGACTTTAACTGTTCAATTACAAGCAAGAAAATAGAAGATGCCATCGAGAGCCTTTCAACCAAGAAAAGCCCTGGACCAGACAGATTCTCAGCCAAATTCTATAAGATCTACAAAGAAGAACTCACTCCTTAAATTATTCCATGAAATAGAAAAGGAGAAAACCCTTCCAAATTCATTCTATGAGGCTAGTATCAGCCTGATACCAAAACCAGACAGAGACACATCAAGGAAGGAAAATTTCAGACCAATATCCCTGATGAATATAGATGCAAAAGGTCTCAATAAAATTTTTGCAAATCACATAAAAAAGCATATTAAAAAAATAGTGTACCATGATCAAGTGGGATTCATTTCAGGGATGCAAGGTTGGTTCAACATACAGAAATCAATAAATGTAATCCACCACATCAACAGACAAAAATAAGAATCACATGATTTTGTCAATTGATACAGAGAAAGCATTTGACTAAATACAGCACTGTTTCATGTTTAAAACACAAGAAAAACTAGGGATAGTAGGAACATAACTCAACATTATTAAAGCAATCTATGCTAAACCGAAGGCCAACATCATCCTAAATGGAGAAAAATTGAAAATATTCCCTCTAAAAATGGAAACATGACAGGGATGCCCTCTTTCAGTACTTCTATTCAACATACTCCTTGAAACTGTAGCCAGAGAAATTAGATAGATGATAGAAATTTAAGGGATACAAATAGGAAAAGAAGAACTTAAACTATCATTATTTGCCGGTGATATGATTCTCTACTTACAGGATCCAAAAAATTCCACCAGAAAACTTCCAGAATTAATAAATGAATTCAGCAAAATTGCAGGATATAAAATCAACACCCAGGGCTGAGGTTGTGGCTCAGTGGCAGAGCGCTTGCCTCGCATGTGTGAGGCACTGGGTTCGATCCTCAGCACCACATAAAAATAAGTAAACAAAATAAAGACACTGTCCATGTATAACTAAAAAAAAATATTTAAAAAAATAAAAAATAAAAAAATAAAATAAAATAAAATCAACACCCATAAATCAAATGCATTTCTATAAATTTCCTAATTTCTGAAAGAAATTAGGAAAACTACTCCATTCACAATAGCCTCAAAAAAATAAAACACTTGGGAATCCATCTAACAAGAGAAGTGAAAGACCTCTACAATGAAAACTACAAGACACTAAAGAAAGAAATGGAAGATCTTAGAAGATGGAAAGATCTCCCATGCTCTTGGATAGGCAGAATCAATATTATCAAAATGGCCATACTACCCAAAGTGCTATACAGATTCAATGCAATCCCAATTAAAACCCCAATGCCATTCCTTATAGAAATAGAAAAGCAATCATGAAATTAATTTGGAAAAATAAGAGACCAGAATAACCAAAGCAATCCTCAGTAAGAAGAGTGAAGCAGGAGGCATCACAATACCAGACCTTAAACTATACTACAAACTACAGTAACAAAAACAGCATAGTACTGGCACCAAAATAGACACGTAGACCAATGGTACAGAATAGAAGACACAGAGACTACCCACATAAATACATACTAGACAAAGGTGCCACATACATACACTGGAGAAAAGATAGCCTCTTCAACAAATGGTGCTGGGAAAACTGGAAATCCATATGCAGCAAAATAAAACTAAACCCCTTTCTTTCACCATGCACAAAAATCAGCTCAAAGTGGGTCAAGGACCTAGGAATTAGACCAGAGACCCTGTGCCTAATAGAGGAAAAAGTAGGCCCAAATCTCTATCACATTGGATTAGGCCCCAACTTCCTTAACAAGACTCCTAAAGCACAAGAAGTAAAAGCAAGAATCAATAAATGGGATAGATTCAAACTAAAAAGCTTCTTCTTAGCAAAAGAAACAATCAATGAGGTGAACAGACAGCCTACATTCTGGGAACAAATCTTTGCCACACACACATCAGATAGAGCACTAATCTCCAGAATATATAAAGAACTCAAAAAACTTAACACCAAAAAAAAAAAACAACCGAATAAATAAATGGGCTAAGGAGCTGAATATAGAAACTTCTCAAAAGAAGATGTACAATTGATAAACAAATATATGAAGAAATGTTCAATATCTCTAGCAGTTAGAGAAATGCAAATCAAAACTACTCTAAGATTTCATCTCATGCCAGTCAGAATGGCAGTTATTCAAAATATAAGCAACAATAAGTGTTGGCGAGGTTGTGGGGGAATGACACACTCATACATTGCTGGTGGGACTGCAAACTGGTGCAACCAATCTGGAAAGCAGTATGGAGATTCCTTTAAAAACTTGGAATGGAACCACCATTTGACCTAGCTATTCCACTCCTTGGCTTATATCCTAAAAACTTAAAAACAGCATACTACAGTAATGCAGTCACTTCAGTGTTTATAGCAGCTCAATTCACAATTGCTAAACTGTGGAAGCAACCTACATGCCCTTCAATAGATGAATGGATAAAGAAACTGTGGTATATATACACAATGGAATATTACTCAGCATTAAAAGAGAATAAAATTATGGCATTTGCAGGTAAATGGATGGAACTGGAGAACATGCTAAGTGAAGTAAGGCAATCCCAAAAATCCAAAGGCTGAATGTTTTCTGTGATTAGTAGATGCTGATACATAATGGGGGTGGGGAGGGGAGCATGGGAGAAATGGAGGAACTTTGGATGGGATGGGTGTGGTGTGGGAGGGGAGGGGGAATGGCAGTAGCAAAAATGGTTGAATGAGATGGACATCATTACATTAGGTACATGTATGAAGACACGAATGGTGTGACTCTATCTTGTTTACAACCAGAGAGATGGAAAATTGAGCTCCATATATGTACTATGACTTGAAATGCATTCTTCTGTTTTAAAAATAAATTTTTAAAAAATGCTAAAAAATAATGGATAAGGCATTTACCATGTCTTTGTAAAAGTGTGAAAAGTATCAAATGTTTGAGTCTGAATAAGCAGAGGGGTAAGGCTGCAATAGAAGTAGATTAATAAGATAGATGACTTCAAGAGACTAAATGTCTGGTGTGGTGGCACATGCCTATAATCCCAGTGGCTTGGGAGGCGAGGCAGGAGGATCTCAAGTTCAAAGCCAGCCTCAGCAAAAAGCGAGATGCTAAGCAACTCAGAGACCCTGTCTCTAAATAAAACACAAAATAGGACTGGGGATGTGGCTCAGTGGTCGAATGCCCCTGAGTTCAATCCCTGGTACCAGAAACAACAACAAAAAAACCAAAAGTCAATTAATTAAAAGAAAGAGAGAGAGAGCGACTAAATTAAACATCTCCCTCCCTAAATCTATACTGTTTTAACCTTAGTTGAAAAAGCTCCTCCAGGTATTATTTTGTCTCCCTCAGTGTGTCTACTTGTAATTTCCACAGAGCAGGTTTTAGAAGGGTGTGATTGGGGACTGCTGAGCACCCCTAGGGTAGGAAGAGGGTGGCAGGAACGGGGGCTCCTCCTCAGGCTCCTGAGGCTGCCGTGGAGAAAGCGGTAGGAGGACAGGCCTGCTCTGACTTTCCTGTGGGCAAAGGTTGTGCCTGTTGGGTGACGTGGACCTTGAGCAGCTAGCTCCATCTGCAGCACCTGTTCTCGGGAGGGCTCAGGTGAGCCTGCCATTGCCAACCTAAGCCAAAGAGTTTGAATGCTGTGTTAATAATGTGACCTTTGCTGCCATGCAAATTGTGAGTGCCAGGTTTGGCCTCATAGCTGCTGTGGCCCTCTTCCATAAGCCCATATACAATAGACAAAGAAAGCTGGATGAGGAACCAGGTGGTATGGGCAGAAACTGGCTTCCCGTCATTTCTCCTGCAAACACTGTGGGTTAACATTTGCATTGAAGGTGAAGGAGCCTTGTCATCAGGCAAATAAGTATTCCAGTGAGTTCTTGCTTCCTGTCACTCATCTCTGCAGGGAACTTTAAACCAAAAAAATAAAAAAAGGATTGTTTTCTTACTCTCTTAGATGATGGCAACATTGAGTTGTTGCATTGATCTGCCTTCTTATGGATGGTTTTTTATCTTTGAAGTGAGAATGGGACGTAAGGCCCAACTGTAAGTCTCAGGAATCTTGTCTCACTTTCAGGAGCACAGCGGAGCAAGGCTCGCACACATAGATTGTTCACAAATGCCTCGTGGTCTTCCCACAGTAATGGCAATGTAACTTTTGAAGTTCAACTCTAAAGCATTTACTGAACATTTATTGAGCATCTGCTGTGGACCAAGCTGTATGCAAGGCACAAGGGGTGCAAAGCTTGTGAGCTTCATTCATTTCTTTATTCAACAAATTCCTTCCGTAGGCACTGGTAATACCACAGTGAATAAAACAAAAAATTTCTGCCCTCATGGTGTTTTTAAGTAGGGAGAAGAAACAATAAAATAGCACGTAGTGATACTTCTTAGAAGTGATGTGGTCAGAAAGACGTCTCTGAAGAGATGGTACTCAGGTAGAAGTTTGAATCAGTCAGACAGAGAATGTATGGTTACCTGGGGGAAGAATACACCTGAGCAATTGCAAAGGTTCTAAGTTTGCCTATTGTGTCTGAACCACAACAAAGAGGCAGTGCGGCCACGGGTCATGTGCAAGGGAATCGCAGAGTGTGGCGGGAAAGAGCCAGGCCAGGTTGTTCAAGGCTCAGGGGCTACTTATGTTCTTGGATTTTATGTTGTTTTTATTTTAATTTTTGCATTTTTTTACCATATGGGATTTTAAAAGTAATATGTTTTACCGATACATAATGAACACACAGACACGTGCAAATTTAAACATGCAGACTGAACACATGTTTTTTGGGGGTGTGAGATTTATGTCTATTTTGTTCTATTCCTCTTTTACTGCTTTATTTTGCATACCATGAATATTTTCTATTAAAGTGTTTAAGCTCCTTTAAAAAACATTTAAAAAAAAAGAATTGTATCTAAAGAGCATCAACTAAAAAGAGTTTAAAATTAAGGAATCAGAAGTTAAAAAATAGACAGTAAACAGCACAGTGAAAATATCCAGGCAGAAGGATCAGAAAATCCTAAAACACTAGCCGTCAAAGAATCAATATCATAACTATGCCAGTTCACTGAACACCACCGTCACGTACATACCAAGAAGCCACCTCCCAGCTCTTTTGGAAGGAGACAGACGTAAATCAATAAGTTATTTCATTTCAGGACTTTCCTAGAATTTTAAGACAGAGAAAAGAGTGGTAGAAAAACTAAGTACAAAAAGAGAAAAAAACATAAGCATAGAGCATATTTTTTATTATTAAACTGTAATTAAAAATAGATCTGAATAGGTGAAAAAATAATGCAAGTGCAAGAAAAACACATACACTCATCTACTATCAAACATATTTCTCTTTGGCTTTGAAATTCATTGTGATTTGGGGATTTCTCCACCCTTGTTCTCTTCCATGTTTACCTCCATCCCAAACAAGACAAGAAAAAAAGGATTATTGACCTCTGCACAATAAACCATAGAATGTGAAGTTAGATGGGAGTTTAGAGCTCAGCTAGTCTTACCCCAATATTTTGTCACTGGGGAAGCTGAGACCTAGGAAATGGAAGTAACTTACTGAAGGTTATACAGCTGGTTACCTGCTAAGCCAGGGGTGAAAGAGAAGATCTCTTGACTCTTGGCACAGTGTTCCTGCTACCAACTCACAAATCAACAACATGGCCTGCACATTCTGGTGCCTTGTGATCATAATACATCAAAGCAGTGAGATGGAATTTTTTTTATTTGTTCTTTTTAGTTATACATGACAGTAGAATGTATTTTGACATATTATACACACATGGAAGTTTAACTTCTCATTCTTGTGATTGTACATGATGTGGTTGTAAATTCATATATAAACATAGGACAGTTATGTCTGATTCATTCTCCTGGTGAGATGAAATTTACATACAAGTGTTTGAGCACTGCTCTCAGTCCCCTGGCTCATCGATGGCCTTTGATGTTCACATATGAAGCTTTCTGAAAAAGAGACCCCAGACCTGGGTTGTAAGAGAGGCTTAGCTGACCATAGGGCCCAGGTTTCCTAGAGCTTCATGACAGACTGCCATTTGCCTTGTGCACACTGAGAAATAAGAGCTGCCTGTGTAGCTCTTTCCTAATTGCATGGTTCCTGGAGTGGAAGGCCCTTAAACACTTTGTCCTCTGAGGGGATTGTGTAAAGGACCAAGGAGAAATGTTCAAAAATGACTGGATCTAACACATTTCTTATTAGCAAATCTAAAACATATGCTATTTAAAAAGACATCTCTCTGCTTGATTTTTTTTTTTTAAGTTTAAAGTTGAAAAAAGAAACTAGGGAGAAGTAGATGTAGCCTGGAGCAAAAAAATTCTTAACTTATCTCCAATACAACAAATGTCCCATCTGTAACAGTCAGAATAGGCTGTGAGTTTTTGCACAGAATCTGACTTGCTGTATATATAATTCCACTCTCTTCCCTACCACCACTGACAAAAGCCCTAGTTGGTATCATATTTGTGTATTTTAAATTAAAATCTGAAGTAGGAGTTGAGCTCTTCTTTAAACCAGAAGCTGAAGTTTGACTGTATGCATAATATATAATATTAGTATTACTAATAATGAGGACAAAGGTGGCCAAACGTTTTCTAATTATAAATTAGTTTCATGAAACTAGTTATTTTTAAAATAATAATAGTTAACTGGAGAAAATTTTTTTTTTAATTTTTTTTTTTTAGTTGTAGATGGATACAGTATCTTTATTTTATTTATTTATTTTTTTTATGTGGTGTTGAGGATCGAACCCAGTGACTCACGCATGCTAGGCAAGCGCTCTACCACTGAGCTACGGCCCCAGCCCACTGGAGAAAATCTTTTTAAAGCACTTGTGGTAGAGCCTGGCACACAAAATACTTAATAAATTCTAGATAATTCTACTGTTGTTGTTGAAAACAACTACCAGCTACCAATTGCATCTGAATATTTCATAATCAGGGGAACTTGTATCCACAAAAGCAGAACCCCCATATAGCAGCTCCCTCTGGTACCCTGGGCTTACCTATGACATCAGGCATAGCTGCAATGAACAATTATGTGCAAGCTTTCCCTCCTCATGCTACTGGTAATCCACCTAAACATGCACCTTACCAAATTCTGTCCCAGTACTATAGAGTTTACTTTCCTGGACAGAAGGCAGACATCTTGGAAGTGCAAGAGAGGTAAAGCTTGTGGTCCAACCCTTGAGGGTTTGCAGAAAGGCAATTCTAGAATCTGTAACGGGTCCTGAAAGCATCTCTAATGGTCTCAGTATAACTGTCTTCTCTGTGCTGCTCCCAGATTATTCTTCCTCCTTGTCTCACTCACCAGCACCCTTACTCCTGCTTCCTAGAATCACCTCCCAAATAAAGCACCTACACCCAACCTGCCTCAGGCTGTTTTCTGGGGAACCTATAGTAAGCCATTCCATTTCACTAGTCTAAGTAATGATTGATGACTGAAAATATAAAGTAGCCCTCAACATAAACCAACATCAGATTATTTTTGTTTCATATCAATTTTTTTGAAGTGGAAAAAAATACCTCATCAGATTGGGTCTTCATGTAAAATAAAGTTTATAACATCTTATTGAGAAAGCCCTTTTGAAAGTTGTGGGAAATAATTGTTTAAAGAATTGGAGGAGGGGAAAGAAAACCCAGTGTTTTCAGCACCTTTGATCCTTATTCGTATGCTCTGTATTGATGAACCAAGTGATCACTGGCTCTTGCTCAGTTCAAGAGCATTTATTGTGTAACTATTTGGGTGTCTAATCAATTCAAGCCTGAGCTCTTTAGCTGAATAGGGTCCTGGAAAAGTTTCAGCAGCTAATGGATAATTTGTAGGAATCAAGCCATGAGAATTTGGCTGCATGTCCAAAGATGTGGGGGTCATATCAAGCACTGGTTAGAACACTTAAGGTCCTTAACAAATTCTGAGTAGTACAACCAAATCAGAGTATCACAAAACTTCACAGAGCTCAGGGGTCCAATAAAAAACACTCGAATCTTCTCACATGATTGTCTTGAGGGTATTGACTGTATAAAATTTAATTCAATAGGTACATTTACAGTACTTACTATGACACAATAATTAACAGTTATAGAGAAGTTTTATATCTATCATCTCATTTAAGCCTAACATAATCTATAACATGGGCATTATTTTGTCTTCCCGTCATGCAGATAACATAACTGAGTCTCAAACCAGTGACTAACACTAGAAAAGTGCTTCAAAAGTGTTGAAATGAATGACTCATGAGATTGGCCATGAAACATGAATCCAGATCATCTTTTCCCAACATTCCTGATGTCTAGTTGGAGTGTACTATCATTTTAACATAAAATATTTAACACAAAATATTTAACACAAAATGCAAATGAATAGTACTTGTTCTCTGTCTTAAGGACTCTCAATCCCACTAGGGAGAGAGAACAGTGCTGTACTTGCTTAAGTGAAATTGACCTTGCATGGTTGAAAAAAGCTCTCTAAAGCAGGTGAGAAACTGGGCACCGAAGGACAGTTAGGATTTTCATTGGGTCTTGGATAAAATCAATGTATCAGGATGGGGAAGTAAGTGATACAGCTACTAGCTGCAAATATATAAAATTTGCATATCATGTATCATTTTTTCCACCTGAAACATGGCAACGATTTAAAGATTATATGCAGAAATACTGATTTTTATCATTAGCAATTATCATTCATTCATTACTCATTTGTCCATTCCACAAATATATTTTAAGGCCTACTATATTCCAGGCTTTGTTTTAGGGGCAAGGGTTAAGAGACTGAATAAAATAAACAAAATACTCATATCAATTAGGAACATGTATGGCACCAAATAATGGAAAATCCCACTCCAGTAACTCTTCCAAGGAGCGTTTCATAATTTTTTACTAAACAAGAAATTATGCGGGAGGCAGCCAGGGCTGGTGAGCTGGGCTGTGATACCATCAAGGACCCAGTTTCTCTCTACCTTTCTACTTTCCTTACTGAAAGGGCTGATTTTCATACCCATGCCTGTTGTTTCATGATCACAAAATACCTATTCCATTGTGGGGAATTCTATCTGCATTCCAGACAAGCAAAAGGAGAAAGAAAGACAGGCAATGTTCACATTAGGAAAGCAAAGGTTTTGCAGAAATCTCCAGACTTCTGTTCACACATCATTGGTGACCGCAACACAACATGGCTACTCCAGCCCCAAACTAAAATGAAGGGTGGACATTTTCAGGTGGATGCATCTCCACTCCAGATAAAGTTAGGATCCGTGAGTAAAAAAGAAAAGGCATTGGGTAGCTCTCTACCAGGTTCTGTCAGAGGAGTTCTGCATCCTGGAGTTCATTGTATAGTGTAGTAGAGATTATATCACTAGGAATCTTTGGTTGCAGTCACTGCAGCCAACAGAAAAAAGAATCTATTGGAAGAATGTAAACCAGCTCATAGAATCGAAGGGAAGTTGGAGTCAGGTCATAGAAGGAACCTAGGCAGCTTCTATGTCCTCACCTGCTGGCAGCGATCTGATCAAGAACCCCAACCACGGAAGCAGTTCAAAGTCCCAGGAGAGAAGCCCAAGTTCTAGCTTGAGTCCTAGCAATCCCACCAGGTCTTCACATAGCAGAAGTGACTTCACATAACAAAGTCTGGGAATACTGACCACAAAAGAGGCAAGGGTGCTGAGTGGCCCAACAGGTCCTGAATGTTGACCAGGGGGCTGATATTTGTGATGGTTTAAGTTTTCCAGATAAGAAGTTCTCAAGTGCTATTAAGCACTGTGAAATTCTTTTTTTTTTTTTTTAATGTTTTTTAAGTTGTTGAGGGATCTTTATTGTATTCATTTATGTATATGTGGTGCTGAGAATCGAACCCAGTGCCTCATACACATGAGGCAAGTGCTCTACCACTGAGCCACAACCCCAGCCCTGAAATTCTTAATATTGTACTGCAATCTTAAAAATATATTTTTGCTCCAATTCTTTAATACCTCAGAAAAATCCAATTTTCACTTTCCTAAATGGAATCAGAACTGAAAAAAAAAAAAAGTTTACACTAAAAGAAAAGCAGTTTTGTTATTAAGACTGTATCTGGTTACATGTTATATATAGAGTCTCCTGAATGTAGGTTAGGGAGCTATTAAAAAATTAAATAAGAGAAGAGCATCACTTCTGCTATTTGACTCAGAGATATTCACAGCAGGACAACATAAAATATGATTTTTATAGTGTTGTCTGAAAATAACACCATATCCTAAACCAGAAGCCCATAGGCAAATCAGACCATTAAGGACTATTACCCATGTTATTACTGCTAAAATATTTATATATTATAATTTTGCAATAAGGTGTTTCCAAAGAAAATAATGTTGGTTTAAAATGCACATATTAGTAAAGTTATTCCAGCATTGCATTGTTTGAAAATGTCTGCAGGAGTAAAAGCTACAATCATCAAACAACTATCATAAGCTTGGATTTTGCCTCTCTAATTGCCTTTTTCCTGAACCTTGAAAATAGTTATAACAAATGAAGACCAATCAAATTAAGCATGAGTGAAATGTGCTAAAAAGAAAAAGAAAATTGACATAGGTTCAGGTGCCATTGTAATTCAGGTTCTTTTTCTGTGTTAGGATTATTTCAGCTTCAAGTCAGTTGTAAAGTCTTCATTTATTCAAAAAAATATTTATTGAACTTGAGTACTAGGGTAGGTACTCAGTATTCATTCATACTAATTACTGTTATAATCCCATATTTTTCAACATGTCAGTGTGTTCTGTAAAACAAGATTTGCCCAGATTCACTTGCAATCAGGGGTTGCCTTATTACTGGGTCTATACAATGAGGCATCAAGGAAAGAGTGGTTTTGTTTGTTCTGTTTAATACTGATGCTCAACTGGCAGTGTCTTTGATCTGTCTGGAATGCAGATTTAATTCCTGAAAAATAGCAGCCATATAGCAATCATAAGGATACAAACTAGAAAAAGAAATGGCTCATTGACACCTGATGACATTATGGAGCTACTATACCAGCCCTAGATTGTCTTCAACCTTTTTCCTATGTAATAAAAATAAATCTCTGTTTGGTCTACCCATTCATTACAAACAGGTTCTGCTCTTTGTAGCCAATTGTATTACTAACTGCTGTATGTGCTACATATATGTAACATCATAACTTTCTTACTGTTTAATGGAAGAAACATTAAACAACTTATTACAAAATGAACCATTTCATTATGACTGCTATAAAGCGGGTAATTGCTGGACCAACTAAGCTATTCTGTACGAAGTTGGTGGTCAAAGATCTTTTTAAATAAATGACATATAAACTGAAAGGATAAATGGAAGTTAATTGGGAATTTATCATTGGATTGACCATTACAATGAGAAAGACCAGTCCCTGTGAGTGAAACAGACTGAAGAGTGATATTTCATGAGACTGCAGCCGGGGTAGTATCAGAATACACAGGCCCTCTTGCTATAGTGAGAATTCTAGACCTTAGAGCAATAGAAAGCTATTGGTAGAAGGGCGCAAGCCTGTAATCCCAGCACTTAGGGAGGCTGAGACAGGACAATCGCGAGTTCAAAGCCACCCTCAGCATGGGCGAGGCACTAAGCAACTCAGTTAGACCTTGTCTCTACATAAAACTCAAAATAGGGCTGGGGCTGGGGCTCAGTGGTCAAATGCCCCTGAATTCAATCCCCAGTACCAAAAAAAAAAAAAGAAAGAAAGAAAGAAAAGAAAAGAAAGCTATTGGTAGAAGGGAAGGGAGTGATCAGATTTCAGTTGAGAAGAGATAATCCTAGCTGTGTTCTAAAGGAACTGAAGGAGAACAAGAATGGCTGGGGGAAGCTTACTGAAATTCTCTAGATCAAGGGTCAGCAAACCACTTCCAAAGGTCTGCTTTGGTAAATAAAATTTTATTGGAACTCTGTGAGTTAGCCTTTCATCACTATGACCAAAATACCTGGCACAAATAACTTAAAGGAGGAAACGTTCATTTTGGCTCATGGTTCAGAGGTTTCAGGTCACAGTTGGCTGGCTTCACAGCTTTGGGCCTGAGGTGAGACAGAACATCATGGCAGAAGGACGTGGTGGAGAAAAGTTGCTCGGCTCATAACAGTCAAGAAACGGAGAGAGCGAGGGGCAGGGGAGGGTAGAAGGAAAGGAAGAGGGAGAGAAAGTAGATGGCTTGGATTGGTGCATTAGAGATGTCAAATATGACAGATTTGGGATGTATTTGAGACTACTGATTGGTTAAATCTGGGAACTGAGGAAGAAAAAGAGGTGAACAATGGTTTTTTAAAAATAAGCATTGGGGGCTGGGGTTGTGGCTCAGTGGTGGAGTGCTTGCCTCCCACGCTTGAGGCGCTGGGTTCAATCCTCAGCACCACATACAAAATACATAAATAAATAAAATAAAGGTTTAAAAAAATAAGCATTGGAGAAAAAATTAAAATAGGCATTGGAAAAGAAGGAAAAGCAGGTTTGGGTGGCAAAATCCAGGTGTTCTGTCTAGGCAATCTTGAGTTTAAACATCTTAGAGTCAGGTTATTATCATAGTCTCTTTCTTGAATATGGAGAGCCTGTGAGGTAGAAGCTTTTCTTGTGTTCCATGTTGCAATTGGTCTGCTTGGTAAGAATCATTAGCTGGTATATTGATTTTTTACACAAAGTCCTCCCACGTGGAAGTCAATTCAGTCCATTTTAATAAAAAAAATAAGCAAAGGTTAAAATAAATACAGACAAATGGATTATAATAAAGAGCCCTCTGATGATTTCTAGTTGAGCAGTAAATCTGTTCAATAATTACTACTTACATACTTTCAAAACTTATTTTTCATACAATCACATTTCCCCCAGTATTTCCATGCCCCTAAATACTACCACATGACCTCATAAAAACAATAAATTAATGCACCTGTTCCAGTTAAGATATCATTTGCTGAGAACTGGTATGGTGTAGAGCTTTTGAGATTAGACATTTTTAGTAAATCTGTCTTTCCCCTTTTAAATAGAAAGATTGTGTCTCAAAAATCTGTTGAAACCAGGAAAAAAATTAATCATGGAAGTCCAAGAAACTATCAGAAATATGAGTGTCATATATTTCTATGCCAGATCCTAAGGATGAGAAATTCACCCACATTTTCATTCATGCCCCTATAAAAGGTCAGGCCTCAAATACAGAAAGGAAAATAATTAACCATCATGGAAAATGGTGAGGCATGACATTTGAAATAAGACACCTTGGTAATGTTCTTTGACTTTTCAGAAGTATGTAGCACTGTGAATATACAATATGCTTGATGAGACCTCCTATTGAGACTGTGGGGGATGGGGAAGACAAGTCTTATAAAATGTAAACATCCAGGGTGATATCTGACCTACTCTCTTTTGCTTCTATTTCACAGCTTTTACACCAGTTTGGAGAACTGCAGGAATCCCCGGTACACACCATGTCGATTTTTCATTATTACTCACTTGCTCCCTACCACAATAAATGCGCGATTTGTTCCTGTTTTTTTGTTGGTTGGTTGGTTGGTTGGTTGGTTGGGGTTTTTTGGCAAAACATGCTAAAAATTTCCTTGTATCTTTTTTTTAATCTTTATTTGTTTATTTTTATGTGGTGCTGAGGCATGAACCCAGTACCTCACACATGCAAGGCAAGTGCTCTACCACAGAGCTCCAGCCCCAGCCCAATTTCCTTGTATCTTAACAACAAGACTGTTTCTTTTGAGATGCACACATTATGGTATGGATAAGAAATTACCCAAGACAGAGAAGGTAGGATTTATAAGTTTCATGAAGTACGAAAATTAGAAAAGACAAACATCCCTTCTGAAGGTGGTTTTACCCATTAGCAAAATGAGGAAATTTAAAAGTATTCAAGTCAAATAGATCTCTTGATTTGATAGGTAATTTCTTTCTTTCTTTTTTTTTAATTACTATTTTCCAGGAGACTAGAATTTTCCCAGTATGAAGCAAGGCATTCCCAGCCAAATAGTGTTGAGTTAATGCTCAGAGAGTAAAGTTTCCTCCTTTCCTCCTTCATCCACCTGCTCATGACCATAAGCCCAGCTCCAGGTGGGCCAATATTTGGAGGAGCAGCTGGAGCAGAAGAGAGTTTGGAACATCCACACTGAACTGGTTTTGATCCTTTTGTAATTTAATTCACACGCATTTTCTTTAGGAGGCTTGTAAAATGTTTGGTTTTTTGGTTTTTTTTTTAAACAGCAGTACAAATGACAAACAATAAAAATTCATCCTTTAAAATGTATAGTTCTGTGTATTTGGAGAAGTGTATACACTCATACAACAACCCCCACTATTGAGGTAGAGAATATTTTCATCATCTTAAAAGGATCCTTTATGCCCTAATTTAGTGACTCCTACCCTACTCCCACCCCTGGCAACCTAGTGCCCATAAATCTGATTTCTATTTCTGTCTTTTCCAGAATGTAATATAAATAGAATCATACAGTATGTAGCTCTTTGAATCTAACTTCTTTCACTTGACAAAATGCTTTTAAATTCAGCAGTGTTGTTAGTATGTTAGTAGTTCATTCCTTTTCACTGCTGAATAGTATTCTATTATGATTATATGAATGTACCACAATGTCTTTATCTGTTCATTCAGTATTTGCCTTTTTTTCTAGCTTTGGGTAATTATCCCTAAAACTGCTTTAAGAATTCATGTATAGGTCTTTGTGTGGACCTGTGTTTTCTAATTCATACAGCAAGTGTACGTGTAATGTTAAAAATTTTTTCCAAATTATTTCCCTATGGGACTACACCATTTTGCATTCTCACCAATGAATGTATGAACGCTCCAGTTATTTAACATGCATTTTGTATTGTCAGTTTATTGTCATCTGAGCCATATAAAAGGTGTGTAGTAGTATCTCATTGCACTTTCAATTTGCATTTCTCTACTGATTCATGATACTGAGCATCTTTTCATGTGCTTATTTGCCATATGTATCTTCAATGGATTATCTGTTCAAATATTTTACCCACTTTTAATTGGTTTGTTTATTTTCTTATTAGTGGGTTTGAGAGCTCTATGTATAATCTGGCTATAAGTCCTTTTTCAGATGGGTATTTTGTCAATATTTTCCATCTTTGGTTTATCATTTCATTCTTTTTGCAATAAAATTTGGAAAGCAGAAGTTTTAAATTTTGATGAAATCTGACTTACCAACTTTTTTCTTTTTTGTATCCTTTTCTTAGAAATCTTTGCCTGTCCTCAATGTCTCAAAGATTTTTTAACCTATGTTTTCTTTCAAAGATTTTATGATGTTAATTTTAAATTTAGACCTCTGATGAGTTTCTAGTTAGCTTTTGAGTTTCTATTTTGATGTAGATCAAGGTTCACATTTTATATAGGCATGTCCCAATACTCTAGCGTCATTTGTGGAAAAGACTACATTATATTGCCTGGTACCTTTGCTAAAAATCAATTAACATTTTTGTGCTCTCTCCTCTGTCCAGTTGATTTATATGTCTATCCTATTGCAAATGCCATGCAATCTTGATTATTATATCTTTATAGTAAGTCAACAAGAGTTAATCCTCCAAACTTTACCTTATTTTTCAAAATTGTTATGGCTATTCTAATCTGTTGCTTTTCCAAATAATTTTAGAATTGGCTTCTTGATTTCTACAAAATGTTTCTTGGGATTTTTAATGGAATTACACTTCATCTATGTATCAATTTGGGAAACACTGATAGACATCTTGACAATTCTCAATATTCTGATAAATGAAGGCACTGAGCTCTTCATTTAATTAGACCTTCTCTGATTTCTGTCATTAATGTTTTTAGTTTTCAGCATATTCCATATTCTTTTTTCTTGCAGATGTTTTGCTGGATTTATTTTTAAGCATTACAAGTTTTAAATGATACTTTCAATTTTTTTTCTGTTTCCAATTGTCCATTACTAGTATGTAGAAATACAGTTGATTTTTGTTGTTGTTGTTGTGGTTTATCTTGTATCCTGAAACTTTGTGAAACTTATTTATCAGCTCTAGCCTGATGTTGGTAGATTCTTTGGGGTCTGCTATGTATGCAATGTCATCTGAGAATACGGTTTTAATTTCTTTACTCATAAATTGTATGATTTTTATCTGTTTTACTTGCCTTACTGCACATGCTGGGACTCCTAGTTCAGTAATGGAAAGATGTATCGACAGTGGAAATCTTTCCTTGGTCTTGATCATAGAGGGGAGATATTTAGTCGGTCATTGTTATGTTTTGTGTTTGTTTTTCCTTTTGGATTTTTGGATGGATACACATTATTAGGCTGAGGACATCCCCTTCTATTCCTAATTGCTAAGACTTTTGTTTTTGTTTTTGTTTTTTCCATGAATGAATCTTGGATTTTCTCAGTCTTTTTTTGTATCTAATGAGGTGATCGTATGGCTTTTCTATTTTAGACAGTTGAAAAAGTGAATTGCACTGATGCTTGAATACTGAATCAACCTTGCAATTGTAGGGTAAGCCTTGGTTGGTCACATTGCTTTAGCCTTTGTACACATTACTAGATTCAATTTGCTAGGACTTTGTTAAGGATTTCTGCAGCTGTTTTCATAAGGGATATTAGATAGCTCTCAAGATAATGCAAGTTTCACAAATAAGTTGGGAAGTATTCCCTTCTCTTCAATATTGGGCAAGAACTTTGTGTAGAATTGATTTTTTCTTTAATGTTTAATAGAATTCACTAGTGAAGCCATCTGGGCCTAGAGGAGTTTTTTTGCTCGCTTGTGTGTGGCAGGGCTGAGGGAGGAGGCTTTTAACCACAGAGTCAATTTATTTAACAGATGTTGAATGATTCCTGTTATTTGTTTCTTTTCTATTGACTTTTAAAAATTGATGTTTTCCAACATTTTTTTTCTTTCTTTTTTTTTAGCATGTTTAGTTCTAACAGATGAACTAAAAAAAATGTAGTTCTATCTTACTGGAGTAGTTTTTGTTTCTGTGAGAAATCCAAGTTTAAAAAACAAAAATACCCCATGGTTAGTCTATGTATTGAGTTAGACAAAATAAAGACTAAAAGTAGCTTCATCATAGCCTGTCTACATCAGCTCCTTCTCTTCTGCTTAAAACATTCCCGATTGAGATTTCAACTGTCAGAAAGAAACATTAGAACAACATCTACTTCCTAGACAGGATGAGTGAATTAATTAATTAATTCGACAACAATTGATTGCCAATCTACTTGCCAACTTTGCACAAGGCACTTAGTGGCACACAAAACAAACAAAAAAACCACCTTCAGCAAGTTGTCATCAGTGCAGTTGATCAACTGGTTAAAACCCCCAAAGCCAGGTATGATCAAACTCAAATCAATATAAAGTGAACCTTCTATTTAAGTGTTGGGAAAACAAAAAAGAATGTATTGGAAAATGTACCTTGAAAAGTGAGTTTTGAGCTGGATTTTTCAGAAAATGGACAAGAAAAATTTTGGCAAGAAAATTGGATGGTATTTCTGGTGCAAGGAAAAGCATGACTAGAACTATTGTTTTGAGGCCTTAGCAAAAGATGACAGTAGAAAACTTCAGCAAGTGAGGTTGCTATGAAGAGATTCCTGAGCAATAGCCTAAGGAAGGGAGTGAACATTCTGTGACTTAATTTCCAAGTCATTTCTGTAAGATGACATCCTCCTCCCACACACTCAATTACTGATAAAATTAGAAGGAGAACATTAAGATAACTTGCCCACAGTTACCCATGTCAATTAGAGTCTGGCCTCTGAACTCGGGCTGAAGACCAGAGTCCAGGGTTCTTCTGCTCCCGTCACACTCTCTGTCAGCCAAAAAAGTTTTAATCAGCTGTGAAGAAAATTGCAATTAATTTGTTGCTAGTAACATGTATTCATTCAATGAATATGTATTGAATACCTTGCCCCGTGCCAAGCACCAAGTTAAGGTGCCACAGATACATCATAAAACAAATAAGCACCCTTCCTACCATCATGAAGTTCATTTTCTAATGATGAAAAAAAACATTGAACAATCCATACTGTGTGATTGATGAGTGTTTGAAAAGAATCCATTGCTTTGTGGAAGCATTAAAAGTGCGGGGGGAGCTAGTTAAATTAGAGTAGGTGGAGGGATGTTTGTTCTAGCAGAGGGAATACTTATAAAATTTCAGACCTTGCTTCATGGGAAATGCAAAACGAGTGTAGGATTTTTAAGAAAGGAGGTAACTCAATCAGATTCCTCAGATACAGACTTTTAGAAGTTCATTCTGACTGTATTTTTGCAAGCAGATTCTAGAGAAGCATGGTTTAGAGATTATTAGGAAGGACCTGTACCCAATGAGATCATTACTAAAATTAGTTACAAATATAAAGCAATGTTTTGGTACTACACCTGGTGGCAAACTTTAATAGATCTCAACTATTATCATGTGACTGTGAAGTGATCAGCACAGCTGAACATATTGTCACAGAATATTCACTACCTTCCTTAGGCTATTGCCCAGAAATCTCTCCATAGCAATCCTACTCCCTGAAGTTAGAAAACTTCACCTTTTGCTAAAGCTTCAATATAATAGTACTGTTCATGCTTTTCCCTCCACCAGAAGTACCATCCAATTTTCTTGCCAAAAATTTTCTTGTCCATTTTCTGAAAATCCAGCTCAAAATTCACCTTTTAAGATACATTTTGAAAATGTATGAGATAAAAGGTTGTGTAGGTCAGTTTGGAGAGAGTTTGGATGGGATGTGCAAGGTCAGCAAAGAGAGGACAATTCCCAGATTTCTGATATTTGTTACCACATAGTTTGTAGCATGCCATTTATCCAATTAAGAACAATGTAGAAAGAACAGATGTAGTATTGGGAGGTGGGGGTGGTAGGCAGATGCTGGGCTCAGTTTTGCCAAGTTGACTGGGATGTATGCAGTACAGTGGTTAGGAGTGTGGCCTATGAAGCCAGACAATAGATTCAAGTCCCAGTTCTACCATTTAACTGCTGTATAGCCACAAATTATTGATCCTTTCTATACCTCAGTTTCTGTAACATTAGCGTAATGATACGTAATGTTCCCAAGGTGGGGCCTTGGGAAATAATTGGTTATGAGGGCTCTCACTCATCATTACCTCATGAGGTTATTATTAGGGAGAGCACTTGCCTAGCATGTGTGAGGCACTGGGTTCAATCTTTAGCACCACATTAAAAAATAATAATAATAAACAGAATAAAGGCATTCAGTCCATCTACAACTACAAAAAAATTTTTTTTAATTAGTTACAAATATAAAGCACAGTTTTGGTGCAATACGTGGCGGTAAACTTCAATAGATGTCAACTATTTTCATGTGATTGTGAGGTGATCAGCAGGACTGAATGTACTGTTTCAAATCTCAGGAAAGGATTGGAGTAGGGCCATTATAGAACTGAACTTCCTAGCTCCCTCATGTTTGAGTGAGGGATGTATATCAGAGTTGAAACCACTAAATGGCCAGGAAAAACAAAAACAAAAAACAACTCTGAGAATCTGTCACCATTGCAGAGGCTGACAATATTCAAGAAGAAAATTACTCAGCCATCCTACCTCTCTAAGTAACTACAATGAGCACAGCCTCATGCTATTCTAGGAAGCAATATAACATAAGAAATAAATCTTTGTTATTTTAAACCATTTAAGGTTTGAGGACCATTTGTTATTATGGCATAGTTTAGTTGACAGTGACTGACACATTGATGAGCTGTTTTTTTTTTTTT
>PVHX01025372.1:0-22477 GCA_004024805.1 Geosciurus inauris | reverse complement strand
GTGTGGTGTGTGTGAGCTTTTCAGCTGAGCTGGCTTCAGAACCAAATCCCATGGGCACCTTTGGGTTGGTCCTTGCCTCCCCATCTTCCTGCTTGCGGGTGTCCCCGCCTCACTCAGGGAGATGTAGTTTTGTGTCCCCACCTGAGTCGTGGTGGACGTCTCTCCTGCTTTGTTGGACCACCTGAGTTCTTCACGCCACACTTGCATTGGTCGATGGATGCTCTGCGCACCACAGTGTTCTCAGGCACCGATGCCTGGCATGCCCGCCTCTGTCCCCCTCTTCCTGTCAGTCAGACCACAGGGCCACTGCCCACAGCCGCCACCAAGAGTCTGATCCCTCTGAGACCCTTGGAGAAGAAGCCAGTGGGACTGTAAAGGAGCTGAGGGGAAAGCACAGCAGAGGTGACTTCAGCACAAAGTGCCAGTGACCAGGGTCATAAATGAAGGCCTAGGGGACGGGGGAGAGCCAGCTGCGGGGACAGAAACTGCAGGACTCCAACCACAGCCATCAATGTGCGTCTCACTTGGAACACGGGGGCCATCAGGAAGGAGCCTCCGTCTCCGCCGCAGGAATTCCCATCACGTTGGCAGCTGGCCCTGCAGGACCCCCATCACCCCCGGGTGACTCAAGCTTGGCTCCTCTGTCCTGCGGTCCCGGCCTCTCCCTCCTACCATGTGATTCACCCACCCCCACGGAGGCACCATGTGCAAATCTCCTCTCAGGCCTGGAACCCCGAGTGGCTCCCTCCACTGCCCCTGGATTCCCTGTCCCCACACGCCTCCGTGCACCCACTTTTATAAGAAAACTGCTCCAGGGGTCTCCCTGTGCTCACCGGCCGTTCCCGCCGTGGCCCGTGCTGACTGGGCTTCTCTGTCCTACTCTTCCTCGCTGTGTTCCAGGCCCTCTTTCTCATGACCCCGCTTTCTCATGGATCCTGTGGCCAGGCCCTTGCTCCACCATGGGGCAGCATGGGACCTGGTGGCCGGCCTTCTGTGGCTGCTTCTGTCACCCCATGGGCTCTCATGACCCGCGTCCTCCTGGGCCTCTGTGCTGGTGTCCATGGCCCGGTTCCTGGTCGTTCTCTGTTTTCTAGCTCCTTGTCTCCTTAGGTGGCCTTGTGTACCCCTCGGCAGTGTGTCTGCATCTTCATAAGGACATCTGGTTGGTGCCTCAGGTACAACTGGCCCGACACAGAGTGTCTGCCCCCTGCCCCACACTCTTGCTCCGGCCCCAGGCTTCTCCCTTCCCCAGGACTCAACCTCAACCTACGTGTCCCCCTCCTTCCCTGACCCCCCAATTACTCCACCAGCCAGGTCTGTTGCTTTACTGACGGGCAGCTCCTTCCACCTCTCTCCCACCACCCTGGTCAAGGCGCCATCTTGCCTGCTGGTCCACTGCCTGGGCCTCCCAGCTGGTTGGTCTCCATGTTGGGCTGTGCTTCAGAGATAGCGAGGGCGGCATTTTAACACCACACACGACATCCCTCTTCCTTGCGGAAGAACGGCCAGGGGCCAACGCCCAGCCCAAGCTCCTCACACCTGGTCCCCACCGCCACCCCACAGCCCCTTGGCCCTTGCTCAGTCTGTGCCAGTCCACTGGTCGTCTTGCTGTGCCCACTCAGGCCACGTCCACTTCCTACCAGGACCCTTCCACCCAGGTTCTTTCTTGCATGCCGTTGCCCAGATCTTCGCATGACGTTCCAGTCCCTGCTCCAGCCGCCTCCTGGGAAGGGGCCTTCCATGGACACCTCACCTGGAGTAGCACAACTCGCCACACCCACAGTTATTTTCTACCCAGTTCACCAAGCAGGAACTAGACCACAACGTGTTGAAGCTGATGACCAGCCCTTGACCCACCCCGGCATGATTACAGAGCAGGAAATGAGGTCAGAGTGGCCACGGCCCCCGACTTCCACGGTGGCCCTCTTCCACATTAGTTAGCGTGACTGTGGTCAGAGCCTGGACATCCTCTGTGATCACCCTTGGCGCTCATCCAGTCCAGCAAACACGCCACCGCCGTGAACAGTGAAAAGAGGACCAGGTCACCTTCGTTTTCCATCGGCAGCTGCTCTTCTTTTACTACCCAAAAGATCAGAGTAGCAGGTTTCCCAGCACCCCTCACCGTGGGAGAGACGTCCTGCACACCAGAACCCCCCAGGCACAAAGCCAGGGGACACCTGATTTTTAGAGCCCAGCAAGAGATTCCTTAAAACTTCTATCTCTGGAGGCTTTCATGTCTTTCCTTCCAATGCAACTGAAAGAAGACCTGAACAGGTTATTGTTCCATAAATCCTTTAAATATAAGTTTTTGATGATAGACGACTTGGTGACTTTAGCCAGGAGTTCAAAAGGATTTTAAAGACTCAAGCAACAAAGCAAAAATAAAATTCCTTTCATTCCTACTCACTTATTTATACATATAGGTTTTCTCAGCATTTTAAAGGTGTGAAATAATTTCAAAAGCCCTATCTCATTTAGATCTATTGTTAATAAAATCAACATTTGTAATATATTTGTTATTTTGATCAATTGCATAGTAACCATCATTATAGTGATAACTCAGTTTAGAAGAAATTTTAAAAGCCAGCATTCTGTGCTTACATAAAATATAATAATGGAACGCATAAATTTTGTTGTTGTAAAGAAGTATCACATGATGATTGATAAAATGCCTTTAAGTATAATATATGTTACATTAGCACAAACTTTCATGAAAGAAACGTATAGAAGCATCTGTTCAAGGGGGAAAACAAGAATGCTGTAAATTTTCTGCATTTGTATGAGTTTTAGATGGATGACAACAGGAAATAGTCCCTAGGGTTGGGATTTCCTAGGGTACAGTTATAAAGGTAACGGAACAGTTTTTTAAAAACATCAGCAACACGATTGCCCTTTGGTAACTGAAGGAACTGGTTCCTGGACATCTTGAGAATGCAAAAGTCCACAGGCACTCCGTGCCTCATGCAAATTGGCGTAGTATTTGCAAATAACTGATGTGTGTCCCTCCATGTAGTTTAAATAATTTGTAAACCATTTACAATGAGCTGGGTGTAGTGGCACACGCCTGTAATCCCAGCACTTTGGGAGACTGAGGCAGGAGGATCGGAAGTTCAAAGCCAGCTTCAGCAATTTAGTGAGGCCCTAAGCAACTCAGTGAGACTCCGTCTCTAAATAAAATATAAAAATGGGCTGGGGATGTGGCTCAGTGGTTAAGTGTCCCTGGGTTCAATCCCTTGTACAAAACAAACAAACAAACAGAAATGAACTACTTACAATGTAAATGGTATGAAAATCATCGTTATACCCTATTGTTTAGGGGATAATGACAAGAAAAAATAGTCTGTACGTATTTAGTACAGAGGCAAAATGTTTTTTCCTGCCAAATATTTTCCATCAGCGGTTGGTTGACTTCCTGCATGCAGAACCTGTGGCTGGGGGCCAATTGTACTTAGAATATTTTGGAAATGATAACATTTGTAACTAGCTCTTTAAAATATTGATGACAAAATTTGGGTATAAACCTAAAAACAAATGGGTGGAGTGAGGCGAGAGGGTCCTCAAGTTTTCAAAATTCTTTTATGCTGTGTGTAAAATTTTGGACGAAGTTTTCTGCAACATTGGAGGGGCCCTGGGGAGAACACGGGACTCGTGGTGTGGCTGAGGGGCCCTCCTTAGATGGCGCACCTAGAAGACACTACTTCCTTGGGACAAGGCTGGCTGGATGCGGAGGCTCAGCTCGCCTGCTTCTCAGGCTACTGCGGAATGGCTCCCATGCTTGATCTCTCTTCCAGGTGATGCTCTGGACCCTAGTACATTTTATTTTAAAGCCAGATGGTGGCATGTTTGATGCGCCTCTGTGATCCCAGACATCCACCTGCTCGGAAGTCTCATCTAAATACACCACTTACACACAAGCTACGTGGCCCCCTGCTGGCCAGATACTTCTGGCCTCAGCCCAGCCTGATCCTGGGTTCCACCCAGCAGGCGGGTGGAGATTCTCATACCTCTTTGTCTCTGAGGGCTGGTGGGCTTGGGTGCAGGTGGGGAAGGTGAGATGCTGGAGAAAGAGACAAGTCTCTTTGAGACTGCCTGGGAGGAGCTCAGGGCTGGACCCGAGTGGCACATATCAGAGACACCTCCTGCTTCAGGCCCCAGAGGACCCTGCTTGCTCAGGTGCAGGCCTTACCTGGACCCCTGTCTCCAGCAGCTGCAAACAGAGGTTGCAGTGTTCCAGGAGTCGGGGAGACCTCTGATCTGGCTCAGTCCTTACTTCCTTCATACCATTGTGCTGCCCCACCCTCCAGCCCAGGTGCTGTATTTCAGGGTTTTATGACCTACTTTCTGAGAGGGATTTGCATTCTTAAGATTATTTATGTTAGCAGATAGCTGTGCTTATACACAAGAAAAGCCGGGCCTTCCCAGGGACAGGAATCTTACCCCTGAGCCAGCTGCCACACTGGCAATTTAGGACCCAGGTTGTGGAGGAGATGATTTTAGAACTGAGAGGAGGCTCCAAAGGTTGTCACACATCCCTGGGCAGGCAGTACCCAGGCCCTTCAGCCACCCTGACCCCAGCTTCCAGTTGAACCGGGGTATCCAGCAAGGCTGTCCCGGGGGATGAGGAGTGGGGAGGGGCCGTGTAGAAGACACGCTGACGTCCTCCCCACCTCTGGCCAGGGTGTGGTAGCAGCTGCCCACTCCCCAGTCCATCTTTTAGACCAGGTTTGCTCCCACACGCCACTGCATCTCCCCCCAGCCAGCCCAAGACTCCGGGAGAAGCCGCTGCCTGCCTCTAGGGACTACCTGTTATGAGATCTGTGACATAGGTCGCGAGCACCTGCTTCCACTCTCCAGGCACTCTGGGTGGGAGCCCTGGGGGTGTGGTGCGTTACCTGCCCCGGGGTGCAGACAAGCTGCCTTCCTAGCCCCTCAGAGACCTCCTCCCTGCCCTTGTGTTTTGTGCACTTGGTGGAGTTCTGGGGGGATTCTGGCTCTCTGGCCCTTTCCTTTTAGAAGCAGATCATTTGTCTATTCAGGCCAAGGACACCTAGTGCAGAGAAAAGCAAGAATTGTGAGGGAGAGACCTGGGCTTTGGACCACACACAGAACGGTCTTTAGAGGGTCAATTTTAGTCTTGGGCTCAGATCCAGGAATTGCAACCCTAGCCTTTTCTACATTTTAATGTAGAAATACACGTATCTGTATGTGTGTGTATATATTTCACAAATATGTTCTTTAATTTGTAAAAAATTACAAATTGTAATTTATTTGCAAAGCATTGCAGATAAAGCTACAGCTCCTCTTGATGACCCCTCCTGACCCCACCCCACCCCAGGTAACCACTACTTTCCTTCAGTACTCTCCAGAGCTCTCTGCCCCCCTAGACCCTCAGAAGCACATAGTTGTGCTTTACAGATGGGCGATGCTTTTTCTTTTACATACATGCTGTCTCTCTGTACTTATTATTGTGTAATGTGTCCTTTCTCCATTTCAGGACCATCTCCTTTCATTTTAACTTACCATGGATTATTTAACGTTCCCCCTAACACTGGATAGTTTGGTTCCTTCCAGTTGATTTTGTTAAATATTTATGAACAACATCCTTGACTTCGTTTCTCTCTTATGCATCCTCCAGAAATTTTCAGATCCAATACAAGCACGATGGAATGTGTGCTTCCCCATCCCTGCCTTTTGCTCCGCCTTGAACACTCCCTGGACCTCGCTCCTTTTTCTTTGTCATCAGTGTAACTTGGAGAGGTCTCCACTTTGGTGCAGAGTTCTTTCTTGTTCTTTTTTATAGTTGCGTAGTATTCCATGCTCCATAATCATTGAACCCATCTCCTATTGACAGACACTTGGGTTACTTCCTATTTTTGTTATTACAGATGATGTATCATGAGTAATTTGGGCCATGTGTTCATCTTCAGAAGTGAAACTGCTGAGTGTCCAGGGAAGTGCACTTGTGGATTTTCATGGTTATTATCACATTTTCCTCCCCAGAGGTCACCAGGACTTCTATTGTCATGTTCAATGCTGGACGCTCACCCACAGCTTCACGAGCAGGGTTTGCTGCACTTGGCATTTCTCAGCTGGTGTCTGAGAGTGCTTTCAAACTGACCTTTTAAAAAAATTTTTAGTTACGGTTAATGTTGAGCCTCTTTTACTCTGTGGAGGATCTGATCGGAGGAGAGTTCCTTTTCTGTGACCAGCCCGTTACTGTCCTTTGCCCGCTATGCTGTGGATTTCTGTTCCGTAGGGTGCTCTGCGTATGTTCTGGAAATGGTCCCCTGTCTGAGGTATCAGTCACAAGAATTTTCCCCCAGTTTGTTTCATGCTTTGACTTTTCTCCTGGTGGCTTCTGTGATCTGAGTCTGTGTTCTGTGTCACTGGCTGTCCTACCTTATGCCGTGGCTCACGCTGCAGGGCCTTTCTTTATCCTTCTAGCTGGGAGCTTGCACTTGGCCCATTGGGCCTGACTGGTGTGTCCTCCTTGACGCTTGGTCCCTGTACCAGGTCTGGGGATGCCTTCCTGGCGGTTCTTGCCACATCTTACCCCACCTCTACTTCAGTTCTCCTGAAGGTGCCCCCCCCTGCTTCTCCCACCTGGCGAGGAACCCCTGACCTTGCTTATCTCTGTTCTCTCAGCCCCTAGGGCTTAGCATCTGTTTAGTAGATGTCTGTCCCACAAATGGATGGCCGAGTCCTTGCAGCTGTGACTGCCTGTAATGCTCAGCTGAAGTCCTTTTCCAGAGGACTCTTGTGCACTGAATAGCGTCTTGTTGAACATCAGGAGTAAAGGACACGGACAGAGAGGGTTGCTTCTGAGTCCAGGCCTGTACTAGGTTCGTTGCAGCACTCAGCAATGAGGAGTGGGCTTCTAGACCCCCGGCTAGGATGCTCATGGCCCCATGTATCTTTACTTTTTTGTGTCAAATCTAAGAAAAGTCAATAACCAGGGCAGACATTTTTTTTCAGCAAAATTTATTTTGGAACCATTGAATCGGTGTGATTATACTTTTCATCCCTAAATATTCCCCCAAAACAATTTGAGCTTGTCTATTTTCAGCCTCAGGGAGAGGAGTAGCTGCAGCTAGCACACCAGGCCAATCACAGCCATTCCACAGGTGCTGAAGACGAGGCTCTGTCACAGGCACAGCCGCTGTGGGTCCCCTTGAATTAAATAGATCCATCAATCAATAAATACATAAATAAGTGGGTAAGCGAATGCTCATCAGAAGCTGGGAGCAGGAGAGAGGCTTTTCTTGCACAGAATGTGGCTCTCTCCCATCAGGCTGGCTTTGAGGAAGCGGGAGAGGAGGGCAGCCAAGTCAGCCGAGGTTCTGAGTTGGGCCTGGGAGGAGAGAGCTCTGCGCGCCCCTGGGGAGGGCAGCTGGTGTTGGTGCAGGCTTCAGCCTCGCTCCAAGCCCTCCTGTCCGCCTCTGCCAGCCCCCTGTGTGCAGGCCACGTCCCCTGCACGTGGGCCCCACTGGCGCGGCCCTCCTTAGGAAGACACGAATTCCGTGGTGAAATCTATTATGTCCTGGCCGCCGCTTTTTCCCAAGAAGACGGGCAAATGCTGTGCCTGGGAGGTGCTGATGTACCAGTTGGGGAACTGAGCAGACTCGAACTCCACCTTGTCTTTGATCTCTGTCTTGTTGAACACGAATCGCGGCTCCATCTTCTTCTTTGGGTAATGCTTGGGGTCTACGCTCTGCAGCAAAATAGAAACAAGCCTCTTGGTGAGGGCTGGGGCAGAGACACTGTGGGAGAGGGGATCTCGGGAGCGACCAGAGGGAGACTTGATGAGCAAGTTGCAGGACCTGGGAGTCGCACTCCTGCGTTACCGCTGGGACCCCAGCTTTCTGTGTAGCCCCTGAGAGAGCTGTTTGTCTGCTCTGAATTCTCACGATCAATGCAGGGCAACATCATGGAGCTGTGATTTTTTTTTAAGGTGTGATTTTTTTTTTAAGTAAAAATTAGGTTAAAGCTTCAAGGAGTATGCAGTTTCTAGGTACTTTTGCAGTTGTTTTTTTTTTTTTTTAAATAGTTCTGGCTAGAACGACATCAACTTGCAAATGAAGCTTTTGGTAGGAAAGCTGCAGGTGTGTGTGTGGGGGGTGATTTTGGAAGTGGAGTGGAGATTGATGACAGGTCCCTTCAATGGGTAAGTTTCCCAAAGTGTCATCCTGGAAATGAGGGCGACCCTAACAATGTGCAGTGCGCCTAGTCTTAGCATCGTGTGATCTGTTGGCATGGTAACGATGGCTAGGCATGAGTTTGGCAGCAACAAGATTTGATTTTCTGCAGTGGTAGTGATGTTTGCATGCATTAAAAAATCATATTAGATTTATTTTACATTTATGCCAAGTTGTCAAGCAGCCCAGCTCCCAGATTTTCGGGGTGGGGGGTGTTTGCCTGGGAAGCAGGAGGCGGCTGGGGCTGCTCGGGTGGGGAGGGTGCTGAAGGGCCGCCCCGGCACTAACTCACCTCCAGCAGCAGGGTGGGCTTGTTGTCCTTCAGCACACAGGACAGGTACAGGTTCTTCCCCTTGATGCCCAAGGACACAGGTGTCTTGTTGTCACTCTCTTCTCCTTGCACAAAGATCATGGAGAACACCACTGGAGAAAGGAGGGGGTCTCATGGTCAAGCCACAGCCGTGCAGGGTGGGCCCAAGTGCTGCGCTCCAAACCCAGGACCCGTACAAGTTAGCGCGCTCTGTGGGAACCAACGTGAGGCTCCACCGGCCAGCACAGTGGCAGGTCAGTTGGTTGATGCGGGGCTTCCCCTGGGAAGGTCTGAAGGTTGCAAGGAGCTCTTGGAATGGAGACTAAGGGGGGCCTATGGTTTAACTGCCCAAGATCGAAAGGGAGTGATCTTGTCCCTGGCTGCTGTGTGCCTATCCTCACGAGTAGAACAACTTGGTCAATGTAGAAGGCCAGGGAAGGCACATGCCTGTCATCCCAGCAGCTCGGGAGGCTGAGGCAGGAGGATCGTGAGTTCAAAGCCAGCCTCAGCAACTTAGCAAAGTACTAAGCAACTCAGCGACATCCTGTCTCTAAATAAAGTATAAAAAGGGGGATGTGGCTCAGGGGCTAAGCGCCCCTGGGTTCAATTCTTTGTACCACTAAAAAAAAAAATAATAAATAATAAAAATAATAAAAAGGAGGCCAGGACAGGTAAAGGTGAGCTCCTGGCAGAAAGTCAGGCTCCAGAGCCATTTCAGGGTCCTAGAGCAGCTGCCCTCCATGTGGCCACCTTGGAGGAGGACCTGCTGCTCCCTCGCTTGGCCACGGTGGCACCAGGGCACGTTGATCCCACAGCCAAGGATGGCTCGCCACATGTGCCAGTTACTGTGGGGAGATAGTGCTCCCGATGCCCGTAAATGTCCTTATTGGGAACTGTGTGGTGGGGTGGGAAGGAAGTGTGGGGCGCAGGGCAGCCTCGGGCAGGGGCTTATCTCCCCAACATTCCAGCTTCAGTCTCCACAGCAGGAAAAGGAACCCACAGGCCGTTAGCGTGTGTCCATCCAGTGACCCTGCACTACGGGAGCGTGGGCACCCTCCGTGTGACTGGGGACAGTGGCCCTGGGAGCGCTGTGGTTTTGCTATGACTATTGTTAATGTTTCTTTCCACTCTCTGGGCTTTGCCTTCGTGCTCTGTTCAGAATGGGGAGAGCTGGCCAGCTGCCTGCAGCCCGGGAGGGGACACCAAGTTGTCCCCAGTTACCTTGTTGGTTGAGATTGGGTCCGTTGAGGTGCAGAGCTTTCAGCTCGCATGGGCCGGACAGCACCAGGCTCTTCTGCTGGATGTCCTGGAGCCTGCAGTTCAGCTTCTGGACGGTGGCGTCACACACGTACCCGTCGTCATCCCAGGGGTCACAGAAGATGGGCTCTGGAATTGGGGACATATGTTGTCAAGGCAGAGCAAGCTGGGTGCCTCAGTGGACACAGGAGCATGGGGTCAGGGAGGAAGCGGGGAGGGGTGGCAGGGACACTGGCCCTGGCACCCGATCTACGGCTCAGTGGCCCTGTCCCTCCTGAGGACTGGTCAGGGCACTTGTGTGAAATGTGACTCGTGTCACAGCACCAGCCCAGTGGGGTCGGTGGCTTGGGCTCGCGCAGGTCAGTGCTCTGGCAGGGCGAGCCACACACGGGAGTTCCCCCTACGGTCTCCTTGGAAAGGGTGCTTTGGCCACAGGCACCACTGATTTGGTTTCTGGGCTTGTTTTCTACCTTTAAGGGCTTCAGCTGGGAAGGCCCCGAGGGAGGAGCTCAGTCAGTACCTTCTTCAAAGATGAAGGGAAAGCAGGCTTGCAGGTCTTCGCCCTGGAGGGCCTGTGCACAAGGAGCATTCCACAGCTTCTCCACGGCCACGATGAGTGATGCCACCTGCCTGAAGCTCTCGTTGAAGTGCAGCTGGGAGATTTGCAGCTGGATGCCCTCATCCACGGAGCCGAGATAAAGGTCTTGCAAGCTACACTGTGGGGAAACCGAGGCAAAGAGCATGTTAAAGTGGTTAGGCTGGTGGACTCCTGCATGGACCTCAGAGAGCAGGAAGGGCCCTCAGATTACCAAGCTTCTACTGCTAGTCTCTGTGTCTCTGAAGCCCAGAGAGGGTAAGTGGCTTTCCCAAGGACACACAGCAAGAAGAATGTGAGCCTCCTGACATTCTACATGCTATTCTCTTAAAATAAATCCCGGTTCTACTTCATCTCTCTGATACAAGTCCCACCTTCTGATACATTAACACCCTCTTACCCTCCATATCTTTTCCTATTCCTAATGCTCTAATGCTGCCATTAAAATTTTTGGAACAAAAAAGATCACGACTGTTTCTGTTGATCTTTGCTCACTCGACAAGTTCTGAATTGTTCTACACAGATCCTTCTCAGGCTTTCTGCAAACACTGAAAGAATGGTTGCTATGTGTGGAATATGTTACCACTTCCCTGTGATTCAGAGAAACTCTGCGTTCAGGCCTAACTGAAGTTGCCCTGAGGTTTGATCATGGTTCTGAAGTTTGAAGGACAGTGACAGACACCTAATGGCACAGAGAGGAGCTGAGCTGACCAGGGGAGAAGTTCCTGGATTATAAGGCTGGGGGAGGCTGGACTGAACTGGGGGAAAAATAATGATGGCTGCACCACTCGGGAAACTTATCAGGCATCACCCAGATGAGAAGGGCAGCTGGACATCGGCATGACTACGGGGGTGGGAGTCTGAGGAGCACCCGTTGGCTGGGGTAAACTTAGCTCCCACTCAAGATACCCAGAACTCAGGGCTGCAAGATCCCAGGGTGACAGAGACGCTCTATTTTGCAGATGAGGACCAAAGGGGGAGGGAGTCTTGTCCAAGATCAAACAGCAATTCTAACAGAAATCGGGAGCTTTAACTCCTAACCCTATTCTTCCCTAAAGGGGCAGACATGAGTTAGTTCCCTAGGTCATCCTCTCTGGGTGGCAGCATTTGACTCAAGTGATTAAATCCATCTCCTGAAAGGAGGACCAAGCCAGACATGATGGTGCATGCCTGTAATCCCAGTGACTTGGGAGGCTGAGGCAGGAGGATGGCAAGTTCAAGGCCAGCCTCAGCCATTTAGTGAGGCCTGACTCCAAGTACAAAGTGAAATGGGGATGTGGCTTAGTGGTAAAGCACCTTTGGATTTAATCTTCTCTGCAAAATAAATAAATAAAAATAAAATAAAAGGAGGACCAGATGTCCCTTGAAGACTTAGGTGTCATGTGAAGTAGCTGGCCAGGAATGTAAAGCCTTACGGGGAGACTGTGGGAAAGTGAGGTGCAGCAGTATCTATCTTACTGGAAGGGGCAAGTCATCCCATTACAAAACACCCAGGGGGAATGAGGCAGCCCAGAGACCCTTTCTTTGAGCCCCTCCACACACTGGGAGCTAAGCCCAGAGTCTCACCTTCATGTGTTTGGGGCCGTCCACCTCAAAGAACAGGTTGTTCTCGTCACTGTAATAAAAACAGACATGGCTCAGGGATGTCTCCTAAACAGATGGATCTTTCCTTTTGTGCACACAAGTCTTACACTAATAAAATTGCAAACAGCCTGTTCCTCAAAGCTGCCTGAAGACTTGTGGCAGATTGCATAGTGATGTGCGTGGAACAGTCTAGAAGGCAGATTCTGGGCATGCTGGTAGGTATCCTGAGAGCACCTGATTGGATCCTGAGACCTAAACTCTCGCCCAGAACAATCAGCTACAATCTGAGCCTCCCTCCCACGCAAGCCAAACTTGCAAAGAGTGCCTGGTTTGTCCCCTTGGAGTCTCAGTGGGGAGCCTCTGTAGCAGCAAATCTGGCTGGTGTCAGGGTCCCAAGGCTGGACTTGGGGTGGGAAATTAGGTTAGTTTCTGTGCCACCTAAAGAGGCAATTTGGGGACATGTCTGGTCTCTCAGCACAGACAACCCTTCACTCACGAGAGGGGAGCCCTGTTCATGACTACTCGGTGTCCCCACTGACCTGTGGTAAGCCATCATCTCACTGGCCAGTTCGGGTACTGCTGCCATGACTGCCTTTGAGACCTGTGTGAAGAGCAGAAAACGAGTGGTCACTGCAATGCCAGTCCCCCCAGGGCCGCTTTCATGTGTGAGTTTCCCTCAGCATCCGGTACAGCCAGGCCTGCAAATGAAAGCTCTTGGAAAGAGCCGTCCTGGGGTCTAGAGGACAAATCAAATCAAACCAGGAACATATTGCTAGGAGACCAGGAGTGGCGTTCTTCCATTGATCGCTCAGATGTCAGCTGCTGGGTGAGCAGTATGCATTCCCAGAGTATCTGATAAGTCATAGTAGTACAATATATCTAGAATTTTTTGTTTTTTGGGTTTTTTTTTTGCAAAAAATCCAGGCTTCAGGCAGAGAGGAGGATGCACAAGGGAATGTAGGAGAGGAGGAGGAAGACAGAGAGAGAGAGAGAGAGAGAGAGAGGGAGGGAGAGAGAGATTCCCCTTAGAAACTAAGGATAAGCGGGGCTTGAAGCCGTACCTGAACAATGAAGACTGGTTGGAGAGAATCTCAGATCTGCCTGTCGTGCTGTGGAGCACAAAGCACTTTGTTGTGCTGGTTGTTTTCTCCTGCACTGTTTTATAGCCCTTCAAAAGCAGAAGTGAAGAGCTGAGAAATTTTCCCTCTGGTTAACTGATTACACAACCAAGTCAAAGAAGGCATGGGGTGGGGGCAGAGGATTGGCGGGAACTGTTCGGGGAAAGGGGCTGGTACTCTGAAATTATTCCCTAATCTGTAGAAAAGCCAGGGGTAGCCAGCTATGACACATTTCACAGACGGGTCATCATGCAAATCAGCATAGTTTTTCCTACAACCTTGGTGCTCATGATGTCAATATGAAAACACTGGATATTCCTGGGTTAGAAGAAACTGTTGATTTAGGGTCTTTGGAAGAACGTGCAGGGCGTGCAGATGTATATGTACAAATACCTCCCCTCCCTCACTTCCTCATACTTAAGTTAGGGAACCTTTCTCCTTGGGGATGGGCGGATGGGTGTGATGGAGTGGCAATAGCCCTCCCTGTGTGCCTGGGGTGCTATTCTCTACTCGGGCGCTCTCCATCAGTCACGGGAGTCTCTGGGGAAACACTTGGCCTCCCTTGAATGGAGCAGGGGACATACAGTGTGAGGGGGTGCTCCTGAGCGGGTCAGGTGACCTCAGAGACAAACTCATACCACCAGGTGCTGGTACCCCACCAATTTCACATGGAAACCACTTCAGTGCTGGGTGATCAAATGACCCCAAATTATGTTTTATTGGGAAATGTATATATTGAATAAATCAAGTGTCCATGATCATAAAGACTTTTAAAAACGTAGAGAAGATGGTCTCTGCCTAAAATAAGTTTTTTGGTGGGCACTTGTTTCCATGAGAAGATCCAGAAGAGACTCTATTGTATCTCCTGGGAATGCCAAACATTACTAGACTGTTTACCCCAGAGACAGAGGAGTGCCCGTCACAGGGTACTGCCCGGGGCAGCTCTTCATTGGTGGAATGAATGAGGGCTCAGATCACAAATGGTGCATGGAGTCTGGGGACACCAATACTAGAGCATCGTTATGGCCTTGAATTGGAACCTGTTACCAAGATTTCCGGGAGGCTGTGAGGTCTTTTAGAGCCAGTAAATGCCTGACTTGGTGATGGACACAGTCAGGGTTTTCTGCCCAAAGGGTGAGCAGGAATGTGACAATGTTTCCATTCAAATAAGTGTGTGTCTACTATGTGTGGGGCACTGTGCCGACCCTGTCTTATCCAAGGGTGTCAGCCCCTGACGATCAGGTGAGCATATTGGAAGCACAGGGCTTGGCTGTGGGGCAAGGGTAGCTTCATGGGCTTGCTTACGAAGCAGCCTTCTGATTCCTGGTTTGGGTCCCACTACCTTGATATCAGGAAGGCAGACAGAAGATTCTCACCTTTGGAAATTCATGTGTTTTGTTGGAAATCAAAAAGCCATCCTCTGCGTCAGGGTCTTGTGAGTCTGGTAAGCAATACACAGTTCCCAACACTGAACTCTGATAAAATTTGGTGTCTTGTCCTTTGGACACCCTAGAAGTCCTGCCTGGGTGGCCTGGGTGACTCTTGTCTTGCTCCCCAGGATCTACCTGTAAATTAACCCCTGTTCTCCAGATCTAATTGGAGGGACGGCCATTCTCTGGGGGCCTTTGTACTGTGGCCAGCAGGGCTTGGTGATCTGGCAGCTGTGTGGGCTGCCCTGTCAGACAACAGAGATGCCCTTTCTCTGCTAATGTGGTGACAAGCTGGAGGAAGGCCAGTGACAGGAAGGCAGGCGTGCCAGGTGTCTGAGCACCTGCTCTGAGTTGGTCCATTCTTCCTGGGGCTTGGAATACAGGTCAGGAAGCTTCAGCTCCCTCCCCTTCTCCATCTTTTCTTACAACATTCCAGAAGCTCCGAACCTGCCCACTGGAAGGAGCCCTAGTGACTGTCCCGGGCATCTGGTGGGGTCCTGGGTGGGACAGATTGCTATCTGAGCGTGAACAGCAGGTGCGGAAGCCAAGGCCAAGACCTGTGAAGTGATCTGTTCAACGTCACATTGTGGTTGAAGTTGTGCACCCATTCTTTCTGCTCCAGGGAAATTTTGGAGTCCTGGGGCAATGCCCTTGATGTCACAGTCTCTATGGTTAATTCTGCCACGTCTCATCCTGGCCCTGTGGTCTGGACCCCAAACCTTCTGCCATCGTGTTCGTCTCAGGAAGTGAAATCTCTCGTCATGTCATGCAGGCGAGTTGCGCAACCCTGTATCAAGCCCCGGCCCTCCCAGAAGGTGGCTCAGGTCATATTTCCTTCGGGTCCCCAGTGAGTACAGAACATGTCACTCTAGAATAGCTGCAGTAGGCACTGGTATTGGAGGGTGCCATTGATGTAGGTGGCAACAGGGACCCCAGGAAATGGACCCAGCAGAAGCTGGCAAAGCCAGGGTGTCATGGGCGGCGCTCCAGTTTGGGGGGAAATTTTCAGCTCTTGAGTCACTCAGCCCTTCTCAGCTGCAAGTTCCCCTCTCCCTGGGCGGGTTGTTCCTCCAAGACAGGAGGTGGCTTTGCCTCATGCCATCTTAAGTCTGAGCTTGGGCTTCCCAACCTGTCATCCAGGTTGGTCACCCATTGGTCTGCAACCATTTTTAAAGAAGAAGACAAGCAAAACAGTCATGGCTTGGTTCTGATGTTGTCCCATGTGCCTGTAGTGATGTCTGCTCTCTGCAGTGGCCCCTTCATTCTCTGCTCCCTTGCTCAGAACACAGCTGAGCAATGGCTGCTGCACCATTTCCTCACCCATCTTATTTTTTTTTTTTTTTTTTTGTACTAGGGAATGAACCCAGGGGTGCTTAACCACTGAGCCACATCCCCAGCCCTTTTTTATGTTTTATTTTGAGACAGGGTCTTGCTAAGTTGCTGAGACTGGCTTTGAACTTGCAATCCTCCTCCTCAGCCTCCAGAGCCGCTGGGATTACAGGTGTGCCCCACCACACCTGAGGCTGACTTCCTGCCACTGTTCTTAGGAGCTCGCCATTTCTCCTCCCACCATTCCTATGGGCCCCTCTGGCACCTGAGGGTATGCGCGAGGCCCTTGTGTACCCACACCTGTCTCTCTGGACATTTCTGCTTCTTTCAGTTTATGGAATTATTTGGGATGGGGCAATATGATTTTCAGGTGTAAGACCATCCCCTTCAGAGGGCCTGTTCCCGCTCTGGGACCCAAGAACTTAGAAAGGGCGCTGGCCAAGTCTAAGATACTCCACTCTCCTCCCTGGTCTAGAACGGGGGTAGGGTGGGGCTTACAGGAGCAGGCCTTGGTGGTAACACCTGTTAGGTGTGAGGTCTCCAGTGGCTTTTCTCAGCTGGTGAAGTTGACCCACCTCTGAGAGGACAAAGAAACCGTCTTTTGTTTGAATCCAGCAGAAAAATTCCCCATTTCCTACAGGACATGTCTAACCTAAGATGGGCGATGGGTGTGCAGAACGAAGGAAAAATAGGAGGCTCTGGTACCACACTTCCCAGGTCTGGGAATATGTTCTGTGAAGGACCAGAGAGTCAGTGTTTTAGGTACCATTGCTTTGAAGAGCAGTCACAGGGCTGTATTTGTCCTGCTGGTCACAGGATGCAGGCCCCTGTCTGACACTATTGTATTCTGCTACTTTTCTTAGACAACAAATTTAGAAGCAAACCTTTTTAAAAAGCTGCCCTTTATCAAGCACTTACTAAATGCCAGGCACTTTGTTTTTCTTATTATCTTTTTAAAAAACATTTTTTTTTAGTTGTTGATGGACCTTTATTTATATGTGGTCCTGGGGATTGAACCCAGGGCCTCACACGTGCCAGGCAAGCACTCTACCACTAAGCCACAACCCCAGCCCCTTCTTAATCTTAATTAGTCTTCACAGTGACCTTTAAGATAGGTAGGACTGGCCCATTTTACCCACCAGGACACTGAGGCTGAGATAAGTAACTTATCTAAGACCACAGATGCTAAATGCTGGAACGAGGACCCAAACATGGGGCCTGGGACCCAAACCAGGTCCTTCTCCCTCACTTTCCATTGTTGTGAACACTTGTTGTCCCCACGGCCTCCTGTCCATGCAGAGCCCACCCCTGGACTTTTCTCAGTGACTCACTTAAGGTCTGAACAGCCTTGTGGGGCAGATGCCCAGGCCCAGCAACTGCCCTGAGTGTTCCCATGGCACCTTTGTGGGTAGCGTGGGCCCCTCTCCTCGACCTCCCCCACTTCCCCACCTGTGACATGCTGTGTGAATTCACTTCTTTCTCCTTCTCCTAGGCAGCACTGATATTTCCAAATCAGAGTTCCGAGCTATCTTTCTTCCCTTTTCTGACTCGCTTCCTCAATCCTCTCTACTTTCTTGCCTGGAACTGGCAGCCCTCTTGTTAGATTTTCTTTGTTGTTTGTTCTTTCTTTTGTTTTGTTTTGTTTTGTTTTGGTCCTGGAGATTGAACTCAGGGGCACTCGACCACTGAGCCACATCCCCAGCCCTATTTTGTGTTTTATGTAGAGACAGGGTATGCTTAGCAGGTGCTCTGCTTAGCACCTTGCCATTGCTGAGGCTGGCTTTGAACTCGCGATCCTCCTGTCTCAGCCTCCCTAAGCGCTGGGATTACAGGCGTGCGCCACTGTGCCAGGCAGTTTTGTTCTTTCTTAAAACTGGTTATAGCTCTGCCCAATACAACACAAAACAGAAACAAGAACAAAACAAAACAAATAAAAACATGAAACAACAAAACAAATTTTAGGGTTCCTATTCTTGGAGTCATATTTTTTTTTTAAATGATGCTAAACGAGGGGCTGGGATTGTGGCTCAATGGTAGAGCGCCTGCCTCGCATATGTGAGGCACTGGGTTCGATCCTCAGCACCACATAAAAATAAATAAAATACAGATATCGTGTCCATCTACAACTAAAAAAAAAATAAAAATAAAAAAAAAGTGATGCTAAATGTACTTCTCTCTTCAAATCTGTGGTAAAGTACTTCTCTCCTAAAAGGCCTGTTGTGTCCAGATCCGACTTCCTGGTCATGATATCACTGAAGGTGATCTGGCCACTTTCTTTTCTTGATTTCACTTCTCAGCCTCTTCCTCCCTGCTGGCTGGAACAGAGCTTTCTTTCTTCTGCGAGAGGAGGTGCTCTGCAAAGCCACTTAGGGTTAGTGGTGAGCACTGTTTAAGTCTAGGACCCAGAGTCTCGGTAGCTGGGCAAAGTGGAATGGGGGAGTCCGACTACGACAGGTGTCCAGATTTTGTGGAAAAACAAAACTCTGTTCTACAGAGGGTGATTCCAGAATGTACCAGCCTCTGCCTTGGGTTCCTCTCTTTTGTTAGAGGTTTAGAAAATCTGCCAACATGTCATAGAAATCTGTGAGACTGTCACACAGGGAATGTTATCCAAAATAGGGTTTCATCTGGAATCCTGTTCAGTATGATAGTTCCAGAAGAGAACTGACGAAGTTAGTAGTGATTCAAAAAACAGGCTTCTTAGGCTTTTTGCTGATCTATATGTTCATTTCAAAGTGTCACATGGCATGAAAGTGTTTAAAGTAAAATGTGGAGTCCTCTACTTCCCCACCTGGCTTCCCTTCTCACTGGGGGAAACCTCCACCAGTGTCGTCCCGGTCACCACCACCCCAAGGCTCACAGGGCTATCTGTCCACTAATCGCAACATCAGTTCTCCCAATGGTCTCTTCTAGCGCTTCCTGGACGCCTGGGTCTTGTATCTTTCTTTTCTTTTCTTTTTTTGGTACGAGGGATTGAACTCAGGGGCACTCGACCACTGAGCCACATCCTCAGCCCTATTTTGTGTTTTATGTAGAGACAGGGTCTCACTGAGCTGCTTAGCACCTCGCCATTGCTGAGGCTGGCTTTGAACTCGTGATTCTCCTGTCTCAGCCTCCCTAAGTGCTGGGATTACAGGCGTGTGCCACTGCGCCTGGCTTTCTATCCCCAAGGCTGCACATCCTCCTCCCTTGACACCCAGGCCATTTAAATCATATGCTAACGAGGTCCCCTGATGGCCACGGAAACCGGGTCCATCCACTCCTCACACATCAGCCTTGGAGCTCTCTTCAAACAGCAAATCTGGTGCCATGAAGCCCTTGCTCAAAACCTTCCATTGGTCCCCCACCGGCCGCGGGGGATGGCCTGAGCTCCTGAGCAGGGCCCTGTTCAGTCATTCAGCCAACAGGTCCTTCAGGCCTCAGTTCACGCTCGCCCCTCCGCCCCAGCCTCCTCCCAGGCCAGGGCGATGCTCTCTGCCGGGGAGTCTCTGGCGCCTCCCTCCTTGTGCCATACTTGCTTGTCTCCCTTCTGGTAAGTGCCCGTGTCCGGGGCTGGCCGGTCTCTGTCTCTGTCATAATGGCACAGTGCTCCCAGAATCCTGGCTGGCCAGATAAATGAAGGTCAGAGTGCTCTAGCCACCACTGCGGCTGCCCCCAGCCAGTTTCCCCAACAGGAAAGTGCCTCCTCGGACAAGAGCACGAGGGTTACAATCAGAGGCCGCGGGACACGCAGGCCCAGCCCAGGAGCTGCCTGGACAGCAGCCTGCCAATGCCGGCAGCGGGTGGCCCCCAGGCCTGGGCAGAGCAGCTGTTCTGGTGCTGACCAGGGGGTGGCACGCGCCTGGAGAACAGGAGGACAGCAGAGGCACAGTGGGGATACCTGTGGTCACAGCGTGGGTCACGCACTGCTGGATAGAGTCAGTTTGTCCACCAACCTGCCTTGGAGTTCTCTGGGACGGGGAGGCCACCAGGGCTGACATTCCAACTGGTGGGGGCGATGTTCCCTTGTCCCGTGTCACCAAATACCTGCGGCAGGTAAATTTCTGAAGAGATGATCTATTTTCCCCTCACAGCGACTCTGAGATGTTTCCTGAGGGCTTTCCAAATTCCTCTAAGAATCTAGAAAATCAAGAAGGTCAAGGTGATGGCACATGGAAGGTGACATAGAAGTCTGTTATTTACTTGTTCAACACAAGGCATCCGTTTACAGCGTGTGTGAGTGTGGTGCGTGCGCAGGACACGGTGTAGCCGTCCTCAAGCTTTTTATGTACTTTTTTTTTGTTAATGCTCTCTGTTTAAGAAAGACCATGGCAAGTGATGTGGCCGCTGTGTAGACCAGCTCCCTAGAACGGCCACTGCCCTTTCCTCCGGGGCACATGGGGCCAGAGTGGGGGAGAAGAGTACTGGCTCCCAGAGCAGGCCCCTGGCAGCTGATTCATACCACCTGCCCAGCCCGGGGTGGGCGATGGAGATGCTGGGTGGGACCCATGCCACCAGCCGTGTCCACCAAGCCCTGGCCCGTGGCTCTTGCCTTCTCCTGTCTTCAGAGCCACTTTCTGAGCTGCGGAGCACACCAGCCCAGGAGAGTGTTTCAGAGTCAAGTCCTGGGTCTTTGGGTGGGAGGGTCGCATCCCTGGTGCTGCCCGCAGGCTGTGCTGCGGTGCCTGCCATCTCTCACTTCCATGTGGGAGTTCCTCTGAAGTCACTCGTCCAGCCAAGACAGCGACCCATGGAGTCCTATGCTGAAGGCATAGAGTCCTTGGGCTAAAGGCACCGAGGCTTGCTCATCCCTCTGACCTTGTTCCCAAGGTCAGGGATGCGGCTTGTGGCCAGGGAAAATCTCCTCAGGCTTCAACACAGGTGCCGACCTGCGGCTGGAGACCCTCCGCCCACACTGGGCATCCAGATGCAAGGGGCTCAGTGCCACACTGTGCTCTGGGGGAGCCCAGGACTCTGAGACCCCAGCGCAGCTCAGCAGTCCTCACAAAACTCACCCCAGCGCCATTGCCAGGAGTCAGTCTCTTGCCTGTCTTACCCGTGGCTGCGCTGACAGGGGGCAGAGTGGCCTGAGAGAAGGTGGGGACAGGGGAGGGAGACCCCCTGTGGTGCCTGGGAGCCTGTCACCTTGCTGGCTGAGCTTCCAGATCGCAGATCACTTTGCGCTTTTGTTGATGCTGGGTCTGCTTGATCAAGCTTCAGCCAGACCCCTGAGCCTTCTCCAGGGCCCTTCTGTGTACCTCCTTGAAAACCCAGTTTTACCAAAAAGCAAAAGCAAAAACTAAACCCTGCTCAGTCAGCTCAGCGGGATCCCCTTACCCGTCATATCTGATCACCCCTGGTCTCTAATTGCATCTCTCATCTCAGCCCCAGGATGTGGACAGCCCTTGCCTATCTTCACAGGGATCCTGATGTACGCTCAGTCACTCTCCGACCACTGGCCTCTCCACCCTCCTCCTTGGCTAAGCACGACCAGTTTTCTCGTGCGATGTTTGAAGTTATGTCTGATCCCTTTCCTCTGCTGCAAAAGCTCATTGCAGTGGTGCCTGTCCCCATGGGGAGGGTCGTGAATGACGTTTGCCTTACTTTATGATCCAAGTGTCATTGGAGAATTTCTCTTTAGCAATGTTATCCTTAGACAACTGGATTTCAGGAGTTTGACCAGTCTCTGTGAAATCGAAGTTCCTTGACTCCCTCCTTCCAAAGGTGGAATTTCTGGAACATGCTAGTTTAAAATGTCAAGGATGCAATGGGGTTCATTGAAGGCTCACTTCCCAGGGCAGGAAAATTTCCTCCCACTTCTTATAAGTCCTAGTCAAAAGGCAAGAAAGCAATCAAATAGACCACTAGTCACCCCAAGACTCAGAAAGAAGAACGCTCCACCTCCGTCTCCACAGGTTCCCAAAGTCCTCATCACCTATGCTATGCACACAACAAATGGGCTGGGCGTCTGGGGACACTTGGTGAGTCAACTGGAAAGAGAAAAGAGGGGACTGGATGTCACAGTGTCCTGTCAGCCACGTCCCAAGACACCACTCAGCTTCCTGACCTGGTGTCCTCATGCTCACAACAGGAACAGCAGAAGAACACGTCTGAGCTGTAGAACATGAGGGAGCCCCCGCCCCCGACATGGAGATGGATGGGTGTGTCAACATGCAGGAAACACTTAGCTTCCCCAAGCAGGGTGTGGTCTCCCTTCCTCCCCTCTTCTCTTCTTAGGGGGGGTAGCCTTGCTTTCGATGGATCTCTCATGCCAGTGATAATCGAGCAGGTATTGCTGGTTGTGGGTGAGCATGGTATGTTAAGACTAGAAAGTGTCAACTGGTAGCATTGACTCATAAAACCATGGCTTGGCCTGGGGCTGTGGTGGGGATGGGGATGCTGCTCCCACCTGCCTGCTGTCCTTGAGGAGCTTGTCCAAATGGAGCCCCCACGGGCTTACCACACAGGGGCTTCTGGAGTGTTCCAGCACCCTTCCCTATTAGCAGCATCCGTTCTCAAAGCGGGTAAGTGCCTCACAAGCAGATATGCACAGATGCATTAAATCCAGGTACCACTCTTCAGAAAGCTTGTTATCTCAAATGTCAGCAATCAGTAGATGCTCAGGAGGGAAATTCCCTTCTGTTGCCTCCATGGCCTGGATTCTTAGAATAGCAGTCCCG
>PVHX01025371.1:0-22466 GCA_004024805.1 Geosciurus inauris | reverse complement strand
ACTCCCTGAAACCCTCCAAGTGCTCTGACATTACTTTCTTCATCACTAAGCACAGGTCTTTAATCTCCTCTATTATACGACGCTTAATACTTTCCATATCTTGTATTTCCACTGGTATCACCGGTATATCCGCTTCAAGAGGAGGCATTTTCTCGGTTTGGTAGGTCTGTTCTCTTCTGAACTGCGGTATTACGACCTTGAAAAATATAAATCGAACTTAATTCTCTTTCGGCATTTAGAATTACAAAAGAAAAATATAAAGGCAGACTGAGCCCAAACCTTCCTATTAACAATAATCCACGGTTTCACTAAAATGTTTTATTTTTCTTACCTTTCCAACAGCTCTTCGGAGCAACGTCAGCCCGAAATTAACGAAGCTCAAAATATGACGAAGTTCTTTCCAAACACCGGACAAAACTGAATAACATCCAAAATGGTTCCCGTTACGTCATCTCCAAGAGCCTCCCGCGAGGGCCAATAGCCTGGCGCGTAGCTGTGCAGCAGACGGGGCTCCAGCGCGATAGTCAATTAGAGGCTACACTTCCGCACTTCCTCCCTCGCTGCCCCGCCCACCGAATTGGGTCACGGAGTGCGCGTGCGCAGGGCTCATCTCAACTTTCTTCCTTATTCCAATGGCTGGACTCCGATCTGGTGCCGCCTCGAAGGCGGGGCTAGGTCTCAGCGGCGACCAATGGCGCCCTGGGTGAGGGTTGAGGGGTGGGAGGTGTCTGCTAGCTCGTGGTGCAGGTTTTCTCTAGCGCGTGTGGCCGGCTACCCGGTCGTCATGGAGTCAGATTTGACCGAAGAGCTTGATGAAGAGGAGCAGCTGGTGAGAAGGCATCGCAAAGAGAAGAAGGAGTTGCAAGGTGATGGGATAGGAAGTACGAATCTAGAAGCCGTCCAGACCCAAGGAAGGGCGCGGGGTCAGGTCGGTTCTGGGGAATCTAAAGGAGTGTCTGACCTGGACCCTCCCAGACTTCCCCAGAGTAATCAGTAGCATCTTCTATCCCGCCTACCCCGCCCAGAGGCCTCGTATTCCCGCAGCCTTCAGAGGCTTTCTCTTCCAAACCTTGCTACCACCAGTTTGCGCCCCCCCAAGTTGCCACTTCTGAGAATACCACGGAGACAAAGTCTTGGACCAAATCTGGTTCCCTCCCAGTTCCTCTCTGCCTCCTTTTCCCATTTCTGCCCGGGTTACCGATTCTTGACCATAATGAGTGCTCTCTGTGTATGTGTGTGTGTTTACCTTGCTTGGTATACAACCCAGGCCTTGCTCATGCTAGGTGACGGTTCTTCTATAGAGCTACATCTCTAGCCCCCAATTGGATGCGTTTTGAATTGCCTTGCCTCAGTTCGGAGGGCTCAAGAGGGATCCTTGAATGGTTGAAAACCTGCTTCACTTAATGTTTTTTTCCATTTTCCTCCTGTCCCACCAAACAAATCAGACCAATTCAAGATTTTGTTAAGGCTGTTTGTTTTTTTTTTTCCAATCTGGTCTCAAGGTTCATCTGAGCTCTTCTATGTAGCTGATTGTTATGTGATGACCTCTTACTTCTATAATTGCTTTTTGTGTACCTGTCTCCCCTTCCCATCCTTTATTGTTTACTGTTTTCCATTTTCTCTTATTCCTAACTTCCTAACTTAATGATTTTGGTGGCTTTGTAGCCAAAATTCAGGGCATGAAGAATGCTGTTCCCAAGAATGACAAAAAAAGGAGAAAGCAACTCACTGAAGATGTTGCTAAATTGGAAAAAGAAATGGAACAGAAACATAAAGAGGAACTGGAGCAATTGAGACTGACTTACAAGGAGAATAAGGTAAGTGAAATAATGTTTGTTTTTGCCTACAACATTTGAAAACAACTGTTTATTAAACAAAATCATGAAATTGGTATAGAAATGAAGTCACTCAGTAATACTCATGTATAACCTTTTATTAATGTTTTTGAGGTCAGGGTAACATACCCATGAGTTTTTGTAAAGGAAATCAGCAAGAAAGGTACACTTCTTTATCTATTTAGTTACCCAGAAGATGCATAGATTGATAAAGCTTCACCAAATAAAAGTTGGTGACCTCTTGTCCCAGAATGGCCACAGTATAGATTGTAACCTGGGAAAAATTCCTTAATCCCCTTGAGTATAAATTTCCCCACATGTAATACGACACATGCTTCTGCTGTCTAATTACAAATTTTTATAAGAATCAAATAGATCAACAAATGTGAAATAATTTTTAAATTATGAAAGTGCTTTATGAAAAAGTTGTAATAAATGTTACTGATATTTCTTGGGTAAATGGAAACAGGCTAACTTCCATCATTTTAACTAATATTTATCATTGTAGCTAATTTATGTGTGCCAAGCACTTTGTTTAACCTATTACATGTGTTACCTTATTTAATCCTTGGTAACACTGTATGATATTATCTGTGAAGCAAGTGTAGACAGTCCCACGGTTCCTGTGGGAAACATGGTTAGAGAGATGTAAGAACTTTATTGTGAAGTCACAACAGCTGTAAAGTGCCAAACCAGAGGTCAAAATCAGAACCATCTTATTCTTTCTGAATACTGTCATAGCTTTGTATAGTATAGCAGTTTATTGCATGGGTTTTGCATATGAAGGATCTTAGACTCTAGAACCTCACCATTTTTGGTGGTTAGGAAGTTCTTATGTTTATGTAAAATCTTATCTGCCACATTCAAATTTTCTTTGATTCATTTTTGGTCTGATGTTGACAAGAGAAAACTTGTCTGTACTGATTTACAGTTGTCTTTATTAAATGTAGTCTCAATTTCTTTAATTTTATTAGCCAGTCAGCAGGATCCTTGGCTTCTTTGTCCTAAAATACTTCATCTACAGAAAACAAGGCATGATGCTCCAGGTGTTTGTTTGTCATGATTGTGATATTTTGAATTGTCTTTACTATGCTATTTTGTTCTGATCTTTTCTATTAGCAAAATAATTTTGTTTGCTTTCTTGGGCCGTCATTATTGAAATTTTTTCCCAGGTTTCCAAGGACAAAAATGTTTGATTATTAAGCTATATAGTCTTTGGTTTTTTTTTTTTTTTTTTTTTGGTACTGGGGATTGAACTCAGGGGTACTCGACCACTGAGCCACATCTCCAGCCCTATTTTGTGTTTTTTACGTAGAGACAGGGTCTCACTGAGTTGCTTAGCGCCTCCCCGTTGCTGAGTCTGGCTTTGAACTCACTATTCTCCTGTCTCAGCCTCCCTAAGTGCTGGGATTACAGGCCTGAGCCACCGTGCCCAGCTTAAGCTATATATTCTTTAACTGTTAAAAGACATATTCCTATTCTACTTTCATTTATTATCTTTTTCATTAAATTAAACTAGTTTTCTCTTTGAACCCTACCTAAATTCTTTTTTCATTGCTTTTCAAATGCCTCTTCGTATCTTGCCTGTTGTCAATATGGCTGTGACTTTTAGCAGAGTCTTCTGAAAAATCTTTTACTAATTTCAGTAATGTTGGTAACCACTCTCTGAAGTCTTTATCTGATTTTCATATTTTTATCAATTGGGAGATATAGCCTTTGGAAATTTTTGTCTCCATGTCTTAGAGGCCTTGAATTGTTTCATGTATATGTTATACTAAAAACTAGCTTAACTTACAGATACTGTGACAAAATATGAAGAAGTCAAGAATCTAATTTTCTTACTTTAGAAATCATATGTAGCTATTTGAGTATTAAAATTGGTTGTAACATCTAATGATACAATAAACATTTTCTGCTTATAGTTATCAACTTGTAGATAGCAAAAGCTAGGAAAAGCTCATTTGTTAGTAAGGTCAAGAATGAGTGCTCATCAAGTTCTGGCTAATGAAGATGGGGAAGGGCCTCTGCCACATTTAAGGTTATGAAGGTAGAAATGAATTGAGTGAGCAAAGGATGTATATTTTATATGAGAAGGGATAAGTGACTGTGTTCAATGAATTGGCACTTCTAGGAAGTATGATATTTAGATTAATGGAGTAGACATTCCAAGAAGGAAGGAAGGTATATAGAATAAGCATTATCTTTGAAAAACAGTAAGGAAATTTCTTGGGACTCTAATAAATTTTCCGATAGAAATAGAGAAAGGAGACAAACCATACTATCTAATATGACATCTAGTGCTGCTATTCAAATTTGAAATGTGAATTGGAAGTATATATAATTTTCATTAATAATTTAGTGACCTAATGCTTTAATAATTTTAAAGTATTTTTAATTGACTTGTCAATACTTTTTGTTTCTTTCAGATAGATTCTGTTGCTGTTAACATTTCAAACTTGGTCCTTGAAAATCAGCTGCCTCGGATATCAAAAGCACAGAAGAGACGGGTATGAAAGCCATGTCACCAAGTACATAGTTAGTGTTGCATGCTTAGTACTGTCTTAGGTATTATATAAGAAGGGAGTAGGGGGAAAAAAACGCGAAGTAGTTCCTTGTCAGGGTTTCTTAAGGACTTGCTGTGTCTCAGATACTATGTCAAACTGTTCATGTGAAATATGAACAGTCCTCACAATAATCCTATGAAGTAGAATTTCTTATCTCCTTTTTATAGAGAAAAAAATAGGCCTAAAATAAGGTGGTCTAGTTTACACTTCTCTGGGAAGGTGATACTGGGGAGAAGGAGTGCAAAGGTTTTGTGTGTGTTTGTTTGCTAAATGTATTATGCCGGGCTTAATTTAGACTCTTTATAGAGTGTGGGTCTAGGTGATTCTAACCCTGGTTAAAAAACTATGAGTGATGAAGGAAAGATTTGAACCCAGAAGTTAAACAAGATAAATAGGTCTACAAAATTCTCACACAATTATGTGAGTATTTATATAATGGTTAATTACAATAAAAATTCAGAGAAGGGAAAGTTCATTATGTTAAATGATAAGTTAGAACTGGAAGAAAATACAGTTATTTAGTTAGGATATTCCAAATAGAAGAAACAGGATATATAAAAACAAATGTGGGAATGAAATTTGCATTATCAAGAGCTAAAGAGAAACTGATTTATTTGAAGTTAATGATCTAAACATTATGGGATTAGATAGGTAAGGCTCTTTGACTTTAAAAAAAAAAAAACAAACGAGGTTTAACCCAATCCTTTTAGTTTTTTACTAATACTTGATGTTTTCTAGGATTGAAATATATATTTTAAAGCTGGCTTTGCATCTTAGCAGTATGTAATTAAGTTGCACATGGAGTTTAGTGTCAGGCAGGGGTGTGTGTGTCTATGTGTTTGCAATACTGGGGATCAAACCCAGGGCCTCATAAATGCTGAGAAAAGATTCTACAACTAAGTCACATGTCCAGCCCCAGATGAGTTTTAATTTCATTTACTGTTGTTGTTTTACAAAAGAGTCTTAACTTCTTTAAACTTTAGTTTCTCATTTCTAAAATGGGGGGAAAAAAACTTATTTCCCATGACTATTATGAATATTAAATAATATACTGCCAGAACCCTTAACACAAGACCTAGAGAACTAATGGGTCAGCAAATCAAAGTATTAGTATAGTATGTCTCTTAAAAAAATGAAACCTGAGAGCCCTGTCTTTGTTTGGAAGTTGATTAAGTTGTACATAGTCAAACATTTTTCATGCTTGTATAGAATTTGATTGTAAAACAAATATTTTGATTGTGAATTAAATTAAAGAATAATGAAATGTAGATTGCATGCTGTCTTGGAGATTGTCTAGTTCAGCTTTCTCTTTGTAATAGACTTTCTTTTTGTGATAGCTTCACAATTGTCATCTAGTTTCTATAGATTAAGAACAAAAGTCAGAATTTTTGTGTGCTGGTAGCATAACTGTTTTTGGAATTACTTCTAATTAGTTGATACGTCCTACAGTAGCCTACTTAATTCTGGAAAACAAAAGTATGTAAGTTTTATTCATCCCTACCTGGACCCTTAGGCAACAAAACAAAAACAACTCTCTTACATTTCTCAAAATATTTTGTTGCTTTTCTCCTAACTGAAGTTAATACCTGTTTCAGCTGTACTCTCATAAAATTTAGTATCTTTTATATAGTTAGTGCTTAACACTTGGCAGAGAAAATGCCCTGGAAGTAATGCCCGATTTCTTAATACTTTGTTATATTAATGGAATTCTAGAACAGAAAACACTAAATGTTTATGATACTTAAGGAAATGGAGTCTAAAATCAGGATGGACGATTGATATTATAATATTTGGAACCTCTGTTTCAGCTGAAGTATCAAGGAATAAAAGCCACTTAATTAATGGTGTTTATTTTTGGAAAAGATACAATTCTGTATGAAACCACAGCAAAAATGTATGAAGATTTATTATATAAGAATACTGTAGAATATTGTGGAGCACATCATTTATTTTTAATCTGGAAAGACACTGGAATATTTTAGTACTTCAAAGAACATGGATGCTTTTTGGCATAGTGGAAAAAGTCCAAAGTAGAAATTAGAACTGAGCTCTAAAATTATAAAATTTGAGACCTAGAATAAGGTCTAGTTCAATTTCTTTATTATACAAATGGGAAAGTTGAGACTCAGTGTATCTCAATAGCATACTGAAACTTTGATACAAACCTAGGACTAGTTCCCTGTTCTTAACATTCCCTGTTACTGTATCAACATGACTCTAGTTTTACCAACAATATATTTATAAGTTCCATGCTATTTTTATCTTATATACATTTTCATTAGATGTCATTGATGCATTCTATTTCTAGTACAATGTGTGGAAAACAAAGTGCCTAATGCTGTTGGAAACTACATTGCAGAGAAAAGAATGTAATAGATTTCCCACCCAGTATACTGGAGAGGAAACGCAATTACCTTGAAATACCGAAGCAAAACATGAGGGGAAAAAAATGAAATGATTAGTACTTTAGAAACTTTTAGGGTTTTGTGTATAGAATAAAATTCTACTCCTACAGTAGAAAGTACATGACATCATTAACTGCAGCTTCCATCTGCTTCAACTGTTAATCTGATTCAGGTGCCTTAATGGATGGAGCTCTGTGGTTTTGGTCCCTCTTCTGCTCTAACCAGCTCTGTGGCTTTGGAAATTTTTATGCACCTGTTTCCTTGGAAGAGGAAAATGAGATTAGATTAGATGATATCCAAGGTGCTTACTCTTCCTTTCCCCTCTGAAATTGTTAGCTTATTATAAACTAATAGTGCCATCTTGTGTTTTAAGATTTTGTGCCCCTGTAATCCATAATTGTAGATAGGCAGTTCATGTTACTTCTATCTTTGTTACATTTGGGAGGAAAATCCTAAACAGGCTTATGTTTTGTTAGAGAGATATTACTGTTTTGATTCAGGGAACTTAGAAATCAATTCAAGATCATCTAACATGACACATAACAGGCAGATAGTATATGGCAATGAGTTAATTGAAACTTGCTTCCCATTCACTTCAGCCCCAAGAGGAGTTAGAGCTAGAAGTAGGAATGTCTTTACTTTTCCTACTCTTGGTTTACAAACTCCTTCACTGTAATTGACTACAAATGTGAAGATTTGTAGAATTTGATTTAACTATTTTTTGTTCTCTTAAATTGAAAATCAGTTTTCTTCCTGAATGTACAAATAAAAGAAACTCATGGTAGAGAATTAGAAGCTAAAGAAAAGCACATAGACACACACACACTAAAATGCAATGTATTTTATAATACTGCCAAAAGCACTGGAAATATTCTGTATATATCCTTCTAGTTTTTTTTTTTTTTTTATGCTTTGTAAGCATAGACTTAATATATATTAACTATATCCCTATCTTTTTAGCCTCCATATCATCTCTTGACACTTTTATGTGGTACTCTAGCTCTGTGAACTGTTTATACTATTTTACCTGTCAGGAATCATTTCTTCCTCCAACCTTTCCACACCACTCATGTCACAAATCTCTCATTGACCTCATCCTACCCTATCCTCACATATGCTGCCATGGGAAGATCTCTTAAGATGTTTGAATAAGTAAAGTAAATTGTGAATCTAACATCTGTTATAAAGCATTTGTTTAAGGCATTTGTTTTGCATTTTCTACAAGTTCGTTATATTTATTAGAATGCATCTAAAATGCACCAGATAACAATCTGGAAAGATAAATACTAAACCTGGAGAAAGCTGTAATCTGTCCCAGTACAGAGCTAAATGATGGGGCCCACAGATCAAGTGAGTAAAATAGTTTACACTTAAAAGCGTTTAGTTTACAGTGTAAAGAAGTCTACAAGTGATAGGATGGTCAATATGGTAATACTTGTAGAAGAAAGGAGAAGAATGGCAAAAGTTTTGAGAATCATATATCTCCATCTCCTTAATAAGTGAGAATTAGTCCTGATTATTTTGAATTAACTTTCCTTTATTCTCATCCTAGGAAAAGAAAGCTGCATTGGAAAAGGAACGGGAAGAAAGAATAGCCGAAGCTGAAATCGAGAACTTATCTGGAGCTAGACATGTAGAAAGTGAAAAACTTGCTCAAATATTGGCAGCCAGAGAGTTGGAAATTAAACAGATTCCTTCTGATGGCCACTGTATGTATAGAGCCATTGAGGATCAACTGAAGGAACAGGACTGTGCTCTGACTGTGGCTGCCTTAAGAAGTCAAACTGCTGAATATATGCAAAGCCATGTGGAAGACTTTTTGCCATTTTTAACCAATCCAAATTCTGGAAATATGTATACTCCAGGTAATGCATTTTTATTTACTGTGTTTTAATAATGGTTATGATTGTTTTTAAATAAAGTGCTTCCTAGTACTAAGCATAAAAAGAACCCATACAGCCCTAATGAGAAAATATCACAAAATTTAGGCAGAATACTTTCTATAATTTTAATAAATGCTATTACATTTTACTTTATTCACATCTCTTACATGACCATTTTGTGTATTATTTTATATGAGATAAAAGTAGGAGTAGGATTAATCATTATTAATTAAGACCACAAGCAAAGAATGATTATGAAAACTATTTTCTTTTTTTATTCTATACTTTGGGAAATTTGTGTTATTCTCAATGAACTATAATTGGGAAGATTACTATTTGAGAAAATTTGATTTTGCTAGACCAAGAACAAATGAGTTAATAACCTTTATTTTCTATAACATTTCTGATAATTAATATAAAATATTTATAGTGAAGTTAAAAAATACATATTCAAATGAAGGGGAGAGCAAGCAAATTATTTGAAAGGGTTTCAGGGAAGTAAAAACGGGATGAACATGTGACTCAGTGGTAGAGTGCTTGCCTAAAATGCATGGGACCCTTGGTTTGATCCCCAGTACCTTAAAAAACAGAAATAGAGGCAAGTTATTCTTTGAGAGAAGATCACAGATTTGATAGTATCCAATAGGAGCAAATCATGTGACTAGGATAGGTTGGAGAGTGGGAGGTTATGGTTGACTTTCCTTTAATTGAGTTTGCCCTCCAGAGAGGAAGGTAGAGCATGAGATACAGAATGGATAAGAATGAACACTGACAGTTGATTAAGTTTCCTTTAGTAAGTATGGCCTGCAGTGTGATTATAAGTGTATCAAATTCCTTAGCCAACTAATTTCTCATATCTCTTGCTGTTTTAGGTCATTGCTGTTTTCTAAATAACCAGGATTTCTTTGGCACCTGAAACACATTTTTCTTTATATTTTGATATGTGTAGAAATAACATGACAAACTGTCCTGTAATTTATTTTCGGCATGATTACTGAGTTACTGAAAGTCCCCAACTCTGCCTATAGTAGGACATTTGAGAGGAGGTAATAATTCGTTACGCTAATCAGAAAAAGACAAAAGACTTCATTATCTGTATTCAGTTGAGATTCTTTGAAGCCCACTGTGTGCCAGGAGGTAGAGGAGGTGCTGTTCTGAGCACTGATTGAAGCGATTGAAACAAACTTACAGAACATGTTCTTCTAGATGCCTTAGTCTCTTTTCCTCTCTGGGCAGAAAGGATGTTTGTACCCCACTTCAACATGCTATATAAAAAGGTGTCTGAATAAAACATGCCCATTGTAAACTCAGATTAGGGCTTTTACTTCTCTTCCCAGGACTGATGCAAAAATTCCTTTCCTTGGGTAAAACTGATACCAATGTAAATAATTTAAGTGCTTCCGAAATAAGAGGCAGAGGTACTATTTGATGCTATCTCCAGGAAAGGAGTTTAAAATCATTTTCCCTTTACTGAGGTTAAGCATGATTATAGAGAGGCTACATATTTTAGTCTTTCAAGGTATTCTTTTGGGTGCGGGTTTGGGCTTCAAAACACATATCAAGATTGTGGATGTGGTGGCAATTTTGAGGATTATTGCATCAGATAAAGAGAGAAAAGTAGGCTTGTTATGTTGGTCTCTAGACCTCGGGTTGAGGGAGAAAAGCAGAAAAACATTGTTTTGCTCTTGGATGGAATGGTGGTCAAAAGTGAGAGTAATTAAATCTGATCTGCAAAGTAGATTAAATTTTGGAGGGAGGTGGTAGAGAAGGGAGATGTTCATGACTTGGGCATTTTCATCAGGGTTTGTGGGAGCTATAAAAAAGAACCTTTATAACATGAGGTGTGAAGTTTTTTAAGTGCAATATTCTGATCTGTTCTCCACAGAAGAGTTTGGAAAATACTGTGATGATATTGTAAACACAGCTGCATGGGGAGGTCAGCTTGAGGTATGTTTGTAATTATATATAGTGATTGTGCATTACTAATTTATTTCTGAATTCCTTGTATAATTTTAAGACATTTTTTCCTGATCCCAATTTCTCTTTGAAGATTTATTTTCTTTATGTATTTGCCATTTCTTGACTTACCAAGAAATAGGGAGTTAACATCCTTTCACTTTTGATTAGAGTATCTACCTTAAGTGAGAAGCACCATTTCATTTTAAGAGCTCAGTGTTAGACCTCTGTGTTGGAGAAACTGGTCAAATGGTGTTTTCATTTGTGATGCAGCTAATGCCAATATATTTCATATTCTGAACTTACAAAAATGAAAAGTTAATCAAGTAAAATAAAGTCTACCCTAGTGGCTCAGCTGATGAAAATTACTATTAGACTAACTTCTCCTTTACATTAGAAATAGAAAATGACATTTTTATGTGAAATTACAGGTCAACTCTTACCACATCTGTTAAAATTGTGTTTTCAATTCCTAGTTGGTAGTTAACTTATTTGAAAGCACTAGATGATGCATTAAAATTGAAGTATGAGAAAACAATATGTTCAGTCACTTATAAAGAGCTATTTCAATTTCTTTTTATCACTAATTCTTAGCTTGTACTGTTAACTTTGTTTCATTATAACAAAATAAAATACCTAAGTAGAACCAGTGGTGATGGGGCAATCTGGGATATCAGAAAGACAGGCTAAGAGGTGAAGTCTGGGGTTCAGGTTCTAACTTTTTCCTCCCATTTCTCTTTTTGTGACCTTGGGTTGTCAGTTACTCTTTAGCTTGTTTCTTAATTATCAAGTAGGCCTAATGACTCCTGTGTGTACTTCATCAAGCATTTGTGAACATTAAATAAAGAAGGAGTACATGCATACAAGTTTGTAAGCTAAAGTGCTAGATGGATGAAACTAGAAGTATTAGTATTGTATAATGGTGATTAGTCATCTTGAATAGTGTATGGCTCTAAGTATTTACTTTAGGAATTGTATTTTTCACTGATGTGAAAGGAATGTTTCTCACATGTTTTTAGCAGTGCTGTATTTGTACCTTTCCACCAGAGGGAACCATACCCATTAGTTTTGTATGCCTTTGCTGAGTCTCAGAAACTCAGGAAATTTTCATAGTATTGTTGTGACTACTATTAGGAATAAAGATGCTTGAACTTTCTTATGTCACTCATTGCTGTGAGTATTGGAGATTTAATCAACTCTGTTTAAGTTGAGAAAAACTTTAAAAACATCCATTGAATAACATTTACTCATGAATTGTCTGGATTTATTTTAAATAGAAGTTATATTATTTCTGAAGAGTTAGAATTTCTAGAGTTTGCTTTATATCCCTTCATTCCTTGTTAGTTTTTTAAAACTTATTTTAGACTTAAGAAATATGTGCTTCAAATGAACATTTTACATAATAGAGTATGGGATTGTATTTGCCACTGTGTAGCATAGAATCCTTTCCATATTCCTGAAATAATTTCTTACATGTTTTCAAAACCTATGCAAGGAACCTATGTTCTTGATCTAATGTTCTTAGAAAGTGGCAAATAACAGATCAGGGTACTGTGATCAAAGATTGGCAGTAATTAATTTGCTTTTATGAAATTGCTCTCTACAGTCAGACTTCTTCATTTCAGCACAGGCCATTTAGTTTCCTAATGTTTGACTTTGACAAGTTATAACCTTTCTCTGCCTTAGATTCTAGCTCTTTAAAACAACACTAGATCAAAGTCAGCCTTGGCAACTTAGTGAGACCCTGTTTCAAAATAAAAAATAAAAGGGCTTTGGATGTGGCTCACTGGTTAAGCAGCCCTGGGTTCAATCCCCTGGTTAAAAAACAAAAACCAAAAACAACAACACTAGTACCTATCCCATAAAGTCATTGTGAGGATTGAATGAATTAATACACACGGAGCTTAGTCATAGTAAGTCTACAAAATGTTAGCATTAATTTCATTAGTAATTTATTCATCAGGCTTTAAATTCTAATCTTACATTGTACATTATGAAATTACTTAGGTATATAATGTTTATCAGATGGAAATTCCTTGATGGGGCATTATAATTTATATACATACCTCATTCTCCCTCGCCTTGAAAATTATAAAACAGTGGTTCTCAACACTGTTTTTCCATTAGAAACATCTGAAAGCTTTTAAAAAATAAATTTCCTGGGTTTCCCCCGCCTCCAGTTGTTATTGTTTTGGTCTGGTGTTTAAGCATTGGTATGCAAAAAATCTTGTTACGGAAATGTTCAAGTGTATTAAGAAAGAGAGACCAGTATATTAAACCCAATTTACCCATTATACCACTTAACTAACTTTGACATTGGTGTTTTTACAACGCTGTTAAGCAGCCAGACCTTAAGGAACCTCTGCTTTTGATTTAATAATATATTTATTTGTTTGGTTGACAAATATTTATTTGTCCACCCTTGGTGTATGATTAGGAACAGAGCACATTCTTGTTCTGACTGCTTACCCTACTCATATGCATGTACTTTAGTAGTTTATGGTTGGGATAAGATTTACATTTTTATTTTCCATACTAATACATTTTTTCCCTCCATAGCTAAGAGCTCTGTCTCACATTTTACAAACACCAATAGAGATAATACAGGCAGATTCTCCTGCTATTATAGTTGGCGAAGAATATTCCAAAAAACCATTAATACTTGTGTAAGTACCTAGAAGTTTTTATTGTTTTATATTTTCATAATGAAGACAAAAGTAATATAAACAAGATTTTAGGTTATGTATGTTGATTACTCAACACTGTTTAGCTCAATTAATTCTGCTTACCTTAGGTTAAAGGTGAGTGTTGTCTATATATGTGATTTAGGTAATTGTTTAAAAGGCAAGAGATTTATTTTGGATATGAGTTAAAAGTAGTCATTTCTAAAGGCTACAAAATTTTAAGATTCGTTTGAAATTTTAACATGTGCAAAAGCTGAAATATATTAATGTTGCCTGTTTATTCCTTAAGAGATGTTTTTCCTTCATAATATGAAAGTATTTTGGATGATTGAGAAATCTCTGAAGTACAACATGGAGGATTTGTTATTGTCTTTAGTATTTATTAGCTGAACCTACTAAGGTAGTCATTACTGGCTTGTGTTTAGGAAGAAATTTAAGCTTATTAAATGCTTAGCATATCAGCTTTTCATTTTCCCTCTTGTGATTGAACCACTTGCTTACTACTGATACTTTTCAAGTAGTAGTGAACTCAGTTAATATATTCATATAGTCTATTGAATGATTCCTTTGTGGCCTGTCAGAGTGCTTGGTTTTATATGCATGATAAGCATATATATACAATGAATTAATCAAAACTACTCTTTTTCATTTCAGATATATGAGACATGCATATGGCTTAGGAGAACATTATAATTCTGTTGCACAGTTGGTGAACACAGCTACTGAAAATTGCAGCTAGTTTACAAAATGTTACACAGTTATGTTTTAGTGCAGTGTGCCGATCTGAGTATTCCTACCAAGTGCTAGATTGTTCTAAATGCTACTGAAAACACAACTACCTTAAATTTTAAGAATAAGCTTACTACTAGGCTTTTTAGAAATATGTCAGAGATAAACTTTAACCAGTGTCCTCTTTGTGGTGTTTTTAAAACTTATAAATTGATTGTGGAGAATATCACTTAAAGACCAAGGTGGTATCCTATTCACTGATACATTCTTATCATTTTTACTTATATAGCATCCTGGATATTTTGTTCTGTTTTAGAATATACTTTTAAATGTTTAAAAATTTCACCCTACTACTAAAATTTTCCAAAGAAATCATTTCAGTGTAATTTTTCTAGAAGACGTGAAATGACTCATTCTCTGTCATTGTAATAAAGTGGTATTGTGGTGGCAAATTTAATTAATGCTTATAAAATGAACTTGATTGCAGTAACCTTAGTGTTGATGGGATTAGTGGGGTGAAGCTTTTATACAGCCTGTCAGTGCAGCTAGGGAGCTTGCTTTAAAAATTAAGAATTTTAAAATATTTATTCAAATGGGACTCAGTTAAGTTTAAAGAAATGAGACAAAGTCAAAGGTAAATAGATGTTCACTATCAGATTTAAACCTCTAAAGAATTAGAGATTTGCCTTTTATTTGTGAATAACTTACAAGACATAATGGAGCGTTGTCTTTTATTTGTTACTCTGCTATTCTTGAACTTCAGACTGGAGTTAGTGCCATCATCTCTTGATTCTTTTCTTAACTGCCTATTTTTTATTTTCTGGTGTCGTTTCTGTTCATACTCAGCTGTTTTGCTTTCCCTGTAACCTTTTCCACTAAGTAACATTTTGTGGCCTCATTCTTTTCCTTGTGCAGCTTGAGAATTTTGCAGTGCAAAAGGTGCCAAGGCCACATTTACTTTACAGTCTTCTTCTTTTCCCAGTTTGACTTACAAGACAGCCCTTTTCACTATTTTGTTATTCTTATTAATACCACTTTTTCTTCAACCCAAATATTTGAGAATTTTTAGGTTGTATAAAGGGTTAAGTTGAAAGCCACTGTCTGGGCACCAAGAATTTCATAGTAAAATAAGTTTGCAGTAGTTTCTGTGTGAATGATTAATTTAAATTTCAGATCAGTCATAATAGTGTTCTTTGTAAGAGGTAATACCCATATGTACAAATGTATCTGATAATTTATTATGTAAGGAAATATGAAAATGAGATCTATTTGGTTTAATCTATTTTTCCCAAGTTAGAAATATAAGATATAAGGGGGTAAGATTTAGCATCAAGTTTTATAACATTTGAATTTTTTTTCATTCACTAAGTATGTATTGACTGTTTATCATGTGCCAGGTAAATGACAATTTATGAGAAAATCAGACATGTATCTGGGAACTCATAATGTTATTAAAACATTGGAAATTTTGCTCCATGTACGGTTTTGATAAGGAAATATTGGGTTTATAATATTAAAAATGGCTTCAGGCTAGGCTTGGTGGCACATGCCTGTAATCCTAGTGGCTTGGGAGGCTAAAGCAGGAGGATTGCAAGTTCAAGGCAAGCCATAGCAACTTGATTTCACAGATTCTTGAATTTAAGGGAGTTGCAATAAATACATGAACATCTTGTCTCAAAATATTTGAACCCCTGGGTTCAATCTCCAGTATCAAACAAAAAAAGGCTTCAGTCACACCTGGCCAACAGGTAACAGTGTAGGAAGCTGGTCAGGACTGTGGTCAACTAGAGCAAGTAAGTACATTTTGCCTGCCAAGCAATGTATTCTGAAGTCTACCTGCTTTGTTACCTTTAATCTGAATTTTTGGGGCATCTGAAATTTTTAAAGAGGGAAACCATGAATACAGAATGCTTTGGGTTTATTTGAAGTAAACCTGTTACTTTAAAATATCAGCATTAATAAATAATAAAATATTATGAAACCTAGTTATTATAAATTCCATCATCACCAAAAGTATTCTAAAATAACTCATTGGTGTTTTTTTTAACACGAAGAGTTAAAATATTCTTAATTATATGGTTTTCTTTTTTTAATTTTTAATTTTTATTTTTTGAGGTACCAGGGCCTAGAGCTTGTTAAGCAAGTGTTCTACTCCTAAGCTACATCCCAGCTTATCTTATCCCCTCCTGATTTTCTTAATTTTTTAAAAAACTTAAAGGGTCAGTACAGTTATGAACAAGATTTGTATGGTCAGCTGTTTTTAAATAAAATTACAGGTAATTATTTGTATAGCTGAAGAAAAAAGTTTTTTCTCTTTTTCTCCCCTAAACAGCAGATACTAGTTTAAAAATAGCATATGGGACAGGGATCTGGCTCAGTGGTGGGGAGCTTGCCGAGCATGTGCAGGGCCCCGGGTTCAATCCTCAGTACTGCAGGGGAAAAAAAAGCAGCATATACTAATTTGGTTTGCTGTATGATGATGGTCTAATGGAAATTACATAAGCTTTCTTTTGTTCTAACTTGGAAAATTATATGTCAGATTTCTGTAATATGTCTTTAGCCAAGAATTTTATCCACTTAAGTATGTTTACAGCTTGTATAAAGCAAAAAAAGAATGTGTGTAACTATTGTGAGCAATGTAGTTTTGCTCATATTATCTGATGTTTGCCAAAAGAATAAAAGATGAATGAATTAAATCAATATTTGTTTGTTCATATTGTCATTCTTTAACAATTTTAGGATACAGAAACAGAAAACACATTTTGCTTTAGAATTTTGTTCAGTCCTTATTTTGTCTTCACATATAACAACTGAGAATAATGCAATCACAGATTGTTGAATTTAAGGGAGTTGCAATAAATACATGAACATAACATTATGCCCAGGGTGGAGGGAGATAATACAGTAATCTCCATGGTTCTTAGAAACCAGGTAGAAGCTTAGAACTTTGTATAATAATGAAGATTTATTTAGGATGAATAAATTCTAAGAATATTCTAAGATTCAGAAGTGTCAAAGAAAAGAAGATCCAGGCATGGTGGTGCATGCTGTAATCCCAGAAGCTGGTGAGGCTGACGTAGAATTCCAAGTTCAAGTCCAACATCAGCAATTTAATGAAATCTTGTCCAAAATAAAAAGTAAAAAGGGCAGGGGATGTTGCTTATTGGTAGAGTACCCCTGGGTTCAACCCCTAGTACTCCCACATCCTAAAGAATAAACTTTGTGTGGAAAAATGAAGCAGAAAGAAGCTTAAGCAAATTGATGTTGGCACAAAATTGTTAATACAATTTCTGGTACAGGTTGTCATGAACTAGTTGAAGCAAATTAATTGATTTTCTGAGACCTTAATTGGTGATTTTATGCTTTTTTAAAAATTTATTAAACAAATATAAGTGCCTTTTTCTTTTCTCATTTTTTTCTTTTATTCTCTCCTAATTTAAGTCTAATTTAAAATAGTTGTTATTCATCTTTAAACTCGTGGTTTTGTAGGGGTGTGGGGGGTACTAGGGATTGAACCCAGAGACTCTACCACTGAGCAATGTTCTCAGTTTTTTTTGTTTTGTTTTTTTTAAATACTGGGTCTCCCTAAATTACCCAGGCTGGCCATGAACTTGAGATCCTTCTGCTGCAGCCTCCAGAAGTAGCTGGAATTACAGACACACACCACCATGCCCAGCTTTTATTCTTTAATGCAAGTTCTAGGAACTATCACTGATGCTTTGGGAACCCACCTTGTTCTCTTATACTTGTGGGCCTTGTTCAAACGGTAGTTCATACCACTCAGAGTTGAATGCTTCACTCTATCTGCTTCACCTAGTTGACTTTTCTTCCTGGTCTCAGCTTAAAAAAGAACCCCTGAAGCACACAGCCCCTCAGGCCTTCCATTTGAAGGAAGGTAGATATGACAATCGAATGCATGCTTCTTCCTAGTACCTGTATACTTATAATTAGTTACTTTTATTGAATTGTTTGTTCTCCTTTTGACCCCCTAGTCTTTTAAGTGCTCAGAAACAGTTGAGCAATGTCAAAATATTTAGCACATTGCCTGACCTACATTAGATGCTTAATAAATATTTATTGGCAATCTTAGGTAGAGAAGAAAGTTTATGACTGAGGAGCTTTCATTAGGCTGGGAATAGACAGAAATGACAGAATTGTGCTTCCTCACAAAAGGTCTGCTTTCTAATTGTGTACTTGGATGAAAGTCTTTTGGTTAGTTAAAGGGAGAAAGGGAACCCAAGAGTATTTTCTATTCTAATACAGGTTGAGCATCTCCTGTTTGAAAATCCAAAATCTGAAGTGTTTCAAAAATTCAACTTTTGAGTGCCAAGAAAATCCACAGTAACTTTTATATGCAAAATTATTAAATATGTTTTATAGAAAACTACATTCATGCTCTTTAAGATCTGTATAAGGTGTATATGAAACAATAAATCTTGTATTTATATTTGAGTCCCATTCCCAAGATATCTCATGATTGGGCAAATATTGCAAAATTTGAAAGAACCTGAAATCCAAAATACTTCCTATCCCAAACATTTCAGATAAGGAAGCCTCAACCTATAGATTATTGCCATTGATTTACTTTCATGCATCAATTAGGACAAAGTCTGATTTTAGTGAATCTACAAAATAAAAGGATCATCCAAAATAAGTGTACAGATTTTTAAAAAGTTAAAAGCCTTAATAGACTGAACATAATATTTATAGTTGTCTTATTTTGTGATACTTGGGATGACTAACTTATTGAAATAAAGCACTACCTTTTTGTAAGTTGCTGAATTAATTCTCTGAATAAGGATGACTTATTGTCTCTTGCAGTTTCTTTTTCGTCCCCCTTTATAATTTCAATCAATACAGTATAAATATGAGGATTAGTAAGAACTCTAATGCATGAGTTTGATGAACAAAAATCATAACCGCATTTTAAAAAGTAGGTTGCTGTTTTGGAATCTGACATTATCACTCCCACCCCATGGCCCCTGTTTGAAATTGGAAAGGCTTTATACACCTAGATCAGTCTCTCAACAGTGGCACTGTTGGTGTTTTGAATCGGATAATTCTTTGTAATAGGGATTTTCCTATGTGTTATAAAATATTCAACAGCATCCCTGGCTTCTAGTAAGTAAATGCCAGTGGCACTTTCTAGTTTTAAGACCAAGAAATGGTTCCTTGGGGACAAAATTTCCCCCAGTTGAGAACCACTTATTGGATCATATGTTATTGCTAATGATGCTGCAAAGTTCTAAGGAAATGAATTTAGACCAAAAATTTGGGCACTTTAGACAGTTACTCATCTGCTTTCCATGAGTTTGACAACTACCTAATAACAGACTTCAGATGAACCTCTGAAAAGTTCAGTAGGCCTTAACTTTTTTTTCCTTCTCCATATTCCTTTTCCAGTAGGATATATTTATTTGGCTTCTGAGATCATTGGTAGTAGGATTCAGGACAGACTGTTATGCTGTGGTAACAACTTAAAAATCTTGGGGGTCATACCAACAAAGGAATATTTCTTGTTTGCCACAGTTTGCAAGTTGGCTGGGCTTATACTTGTGTTTATACTTGAGTTCCATGTTTCTACACTCTAGGGCCCAAACTCTTGGCATTATCACCCTCAAACTTCTTTAGAAGAAAGCATTCTGGAGGGTCTCACTTCAGCAAATAAATCTGGCTTAGAAGAAACATATCTCATTTCCATTCATTTGTAGCAATCAGTCACATGGCTTTGCACAAATAGGAAAAGACCCAGAAGAGCAGTCCTTCCATGTGTCCTGAAGGCAGGGAGCTGGGATATTTGGTGAACATTATTAAGCATTGCCACATGGTACTGGAAATAGTGGCATTTGAGATCAGACTTGCATCTACGTCTTTACCTTGGTGCTTACTAACTAATCTTTCAGAGATCTAGTTGGCTTGTTATAAAATAGGAATGATAATATTTCCCCAGTAGAAGAACTGTAATGACAAATAGGGAAGTTTAGGTAATTCATCTAACATTTTAGCATTTTCTCTCTATGATATTTTTGAGAATAATGTTTATTTTTTGGGGTGTCTTTGTTTTACTTTTTGGCCTATATGCCATGAGGAGGAGAGATAGAACCATAGTAGGACATTAATCTCTTTAAAAAAGTGAAACTGTCAAGGTAGCTCATAAGGCAGAGCCTTGAGATGCTAGGAAGAGGGACGTCTTCACTATTGCCATTGGTAGCACAAAGGAATTTCCAGTAGCTAGTATATGAGACGAAGGAAGTGCCAAGAAGAATCTGACAAAATATGGTAAACATTCTCATGGCATATTTTGTTTGGCTTGTGTAGTGATTAAAAGAAAAAAATGTTAGTAGGTAGCATTTCAGAACAGGTAGACTTCACTTAAAAGTCCATATTTCCAGCTTTTCAAAAAAATTAAAAAGTATTTTCTCATAGCAACACTCAGCAGGAGCTGAATACTGGTGGTCTGCTTTGGATAGGGCATGTATTATTTCTGTTATCTACAATCATCTCCTCATGGTCTACAAACATATTTCTTGTCTAAGTCAAAAATGCTCAGTTCCTCAGTCACAATCTTGGCATCGTCTTACACAGTTTCCCCTATGTTCCCTGTTTTGGTTTATTCCTTTATAATTAGACTTTGTATGTGTTTAGCTATCTTATTGGTCTTGGTTTTATCTCAGTGTTCAATTTCCTAATTTATTCATTGCTACTTTTTATTTTGATTGGCTACTTCCTTCTAGTTTCTATGTGTTTAGTATTGGTACATGATTCCAAAAATCATAAAGATATGTCTCCATATTGTGTATTTTTAAGTAGAATCTTGAGAATTTCCTGTAGACAAGAAGTATAAATGCTGGTCTGTAAGCTGGTCTCACTGCCAACACAACAAAAATTAGTATATGATGGTAAGTTTTCATGAAGCATATTCAATTTAAATTTACTCATAGGTTATGCTCTTCCAGCAGAAGGATTTAAAATGTTCCTTTAATGAAATTATGCTAGTAATCTTTGGGAATATAGTTTTTAAAATGACCTTACTTGGCAAAATTAAAAGTTGATAACTGTATTTTCCATAAACCACTTCCTGTTTTAAAGTCTGAACCACTAATAGATTTCCAATCTCATAGCCAATGTAAGGATTCTTTATGTAACATTTCTGACAGGTGCTCACTTACCCACCGTCTGAACCCCTTTCACAAGAGTGCACTTGGATATCTAAGAAATAAGTTAAAGCAGTAATGGACAAAGAAGAGGATAGTGATACACAGGTGGCAGGTCCTTGGTGTAGTGGCCCCTCCTTTGTAACTCACAGGAGTGATTAAAGGGACAGTTGCGAACTATATGCCCAGGTTTATTGCATCCCCAACAAATAGGGGCTTGAGAGTGGCCCATAAAGGCTGAGGGAGTGTTGGAAGTCAAGCAGGACTTGAAGGCAGCCAAGAGGGCTGAAATTGAGTCATGGGTGGAAACATCCTTAGTGGCAAAAACCCATTTATTGAGTTCCTCATGTCTTACTGGGGCTATCGCTGCTCTAGAAATGGAACTAGCAACTTCCCAGGCAAGTTGCCGAATGAGGGCGTCCTGGCCTGGGCCAGAATTTACCTTCTTTTCAATAGCCTGGATGACACAAGCCAAGAAATCAGGAAACCATTCATCAGGATGTTGAATAAGATTTTTGAAAAGTTCCTGAGGAGTGGGAGGGCTCAAATTACAAAGGGCTCTAAGGGCACTGTCTTTGACTTGCTCAAAGTAAATAAGATTACCGACAAGTGCCTGAGAGTAGGGGGACGTAAAGTCACCCCTGCCAGATAGCATATCCATAGAAAATTTTAGACCTTGTGTTATATTGTGACGAGCCCATTCTTCTACAAGTTCTAGGTAAGAAGCCTTCCATTGAAGATATTGGGAAGTGGAAAGAACTGCCTTGAGAAGGGAAAACTAATCAAAGGGAGTTTAAAGAGAGGAGGACCAGGACTCCAGAAGTTGTAGAAAAAAGGGAGAGGAAGGACCAGCGTCTTGACAGGCCTTACGTAGTTGAGTAAGCTCAGGAACTGGAGTGGGGATCCAGGGACGTACATTGGCATCTGCCTGAAGATTAACCATGAAAGCCTGGGTGGTGGGGTTGGCAGCGGGGTGAGCGGCGGATGGGGTCAGGTGAAGAGGGTTGGAAGGAGAGAGATGAGTGAATGGGTCGCAGGCAGAGGAAGCAAAGCAGGGAGGAGGAGGAGTGACTGCAGGGGGCGCTGAAGGCAGAGTGGGGCAAATAGGAGGGGGGTTGAAGGGAGGGGAATCTCCAGGAAGGAGGTGTTCACAGGAAGTTGAGGACGAACTATTAGGACTATGTGATTGGTTTTGGGGGGATGCTGTGGAAACAGCCTCATTGAGGTTGTCTTCATCCTCCATGAAGAAGGAAAGG
>PVHX01025370.1:0-22479 GCA_004024805.1 Geosciurus inauris | reverse complement strand
ACTGGGGATTGAACTCAGGGGTACTCGACCACTGAGCCACATCCCCAGCCCTATTTTGTGTTTTATGTAGAGACAGGGTCTCACTGAGTTGCTTGCTTAGCGCCTCGCCATTGCTGAGGTTGGCTTTGAACTCGCGATTCTCCTGTCTCAGCCTCCCTAAGTGCTGGGATTACAGGCTTGAGCCACCGCGCCCGGCTGTATTATTTATTTTTCCAGTTTTTTAACTTTGTTGATCACCTGTGAGTCAATGCAAACAAACTTTGAAATCTGAGTTTCATTCCCTGACTCACTGTGAAATTTTATTTTCTTCCATTTTCCTACACTGCATTTGCCTCAGTAGCTTATAGCCCTGTGTATCATTTTAAAAGAGGCTGCTATCTTTTGTGAACAGAGCTTATCTCAAAGTTTTCTAAAGTTACAGCAGCAGGAATCAAGATATTGGTTGCTTAATAAGAGAAAAACAAATTTGACCTCAATTTCAGAAAAAGCACAGGTAAACTGTCAGAGGCCACACTCCGCACTCTCTTGGTTAACCCTGGCAGTGATTCATTCCACCTACAAGTAGCCAGCAAGACCTGAAACCTCCTGCTGCCAAGCTCCCAAATCATCTCCACATTCATGAATTTTCTGAAGAGATGATGTATTCAACAAATCCATCTACTTCCAGAAAGGACACAGTTTCAATTCCAAAGTAGATTAATAATCTGAAAACACAAAGAACTGATTTGGATGACTCTGAATAAGCATCAGAATCCTAAAGTTTTGTTTGTAACTCAAAAGAGTGTTTTATATTTCAGATTTTGCTGAAGATAAACTGGTTCAAAAATAAAGAGAAGAGGTGCTGGGGTTATGGCGCAGTGGTAGCGTGCTTGCCTAGCACACGGAAGGCACTGGGTTTGATCCTCAGCACCACATAAAAATAAAATAAAGCTATTGTGTCCACCTACAACTAAAAAATAAATATTAAAAAATAAAAATAAAAAATAAAGAGAAGAAAGAACCTATGCCACAACAAATCAATTTTTACAAATTCAAAGCAGATTTATCTATAGCCTGTCATTATCTCTGGTCCAAATACAGGTAATGAACCCAGTAATACTAAGTGTAAAGCCAGGAGACCAAAAGGTAATGAATAAAAACCTCTGAGCAAGGCTTTATTGGAAATACACTTCTGGGCTAAATTTCTCCATCCATCAGAGCCTGTCTGGGAGAATCATGCATGTGTTCCATGGTACAGAAAATTTAAAGGGCCTGGGCAGGTAAAGGAGGGCTTAGGGTAGGAAGAGGAGGTATCTGGAGTCCTGTGTTCCCCTGAAGTTGGTCAGGGGATCCTGCTAAGGTCAGAGTCCTTCCAGGATGAGTCAGGAGAAGTCAGCTGATTGGTAGGAGGCGCCATTACCACTTATGTGTCAGCATCTGGTTGGTTGCTCCTTTGTGCATGCAGGCTGCTTGATGTTTCGATCCCCGCGGCTGCTCTAAACTGACCTAACAGCCCAGTGTCCAAAGTGGTGGTGAGGCAGCAACTGATGAGCTGGGGCTGGGTCTTACAGACCCTCAGCCACACAGAGCAGTCCATAGGTATCCACCATACTGTACATTCTGTGCCCGCTGCAGCCGCACTGAGTCTGCCATGTTGTATGTTCTGTGCCTGCCTTGTGAGAAGAAGTTTGACACCTCAAGCCAACATAACACTAAGGAAAACAAACAACAAAAAAAGCCAAAATCCTAAGCTTTTGGTAAACTATACACAAAACTGTACTCTAAGCAAACAGGAGTTCCCATGGGAAGAGTTCTACAAGACCTAAGTTACCTCACCTACAACATTCTTGAAGGCACAGATAGAATTTGTTTCTCTCAAAGATTCTCCAGAAGGACAAAGAATTTGGGAATCTTAAACTCTATGCTTCTTCAACAGTAAGTGTGTACTACAGCTACAACATGCCTAAGAGTTTCCCTTCCACTCTACCCCAAGGGGGAGAAAAACGGAAAGGATCAGCAGGCGGAAATAATCAAAAGAAACCTTGCGGACTGGGGTTATGGCGCAGTGGTAGCGTGCTCACCTAGCACGCGGGAGGCACTGGGTTCGATCCTCAGCACCACATAAAAATAAAATAAAGCTATTGTGTCCACCTACAACTAAAAAATAAATATTTAAAAAAAAAAAAAAGAAACCTTGCAATCATTGAGTCTAAGAATATTATATAGTGCTTGCAACAGAACTCAGTTCTAGAATACGTGCTTTAGAGTAAAGAAGTTTTCAGAAAGAGACAAATTCTGCTGCTTAAAATTGCCCTTTAGAGGATATTTTGAATTGAAATTGAAATAATTCAGAACTTTTTTCTGTACCTAACCTTAAAAAATGGTTTAAAAATTTTTAAAGATGTTCCATGTTTATTACATACACAAATTCATATATAAAAAATAAAACTATTTCAATTACCTACAACCTCAGACATAAACCAAAAACTTTGCTACTTCTGTTCATTAGTGCTTTATAACCATACATATTGTATTTTGTTCACATGTGATTATGTAAACATAGAATAAAATATACTCCAAAAAAGCCCCTGGTACTTCCTATTTCCCTCTTTCTTCCTCCTCCTGTTCCTTTTCTTCTACTCATCTTCTATTTATGTTAATTTTTTAAAATTATTTTTTATACAATGGATAAAGATAAAATTCACTATGGTATAGTGATATATATGACATATATAGTCAAAATTGAACATTTCAAAGAAGAGAGGAGAGCAAATACAGTAGCAAAAGATTACTTCATATTGTATATAGTCATATACTTGACACACATACACATACACATAAAATTTTTCAGTCAGTTTAACTACACAACTCTTCCATTTTTCTATCTTTTCTCTCTTCTCCTTAATCCCTTTACTCTACTTCATTTTCAATAGCTAATCTGTTATCTCTTATTTTGCTCTATGGCTTGTATGAGAAAGTAGTTAGCCCTTAACTATCTTGAGTCTAGCTTAATTCACATAGCTTGATGTTCTCTAGCTTCATACATTTACCAGCAAATGCCATAATTTCATTCTTCTCTATGGCAGAGGGGAAACTCCATCTCTCTCTCTCTCTCTCTCTCTCTCTCTCTCTCTCTCACACACACACACACACACACACACACACACACACACACACAATTTTCTTCATCCATTTCTCTGTTAAGGGGCACTGGCACCTTGGCTGGTCCTGTAATTGGTGACTGTGAGTTGAGCTTCTATAAACATTAGTGTGCCTTTTACCTCTACGGTATGCTGATTGTAGGGTTTTTTTGTTTATTTGTTTGTTTTATTCTAATTGGTCATACATGACAGCAGAATGCATTTTGATTCATTGTACACAAATGGAGAAGAACTTTTCAATTATCTGGTTGTATACAATATAGAGTTACACCATATGTGCAGTCATACATGAACCTATGGCATTGTTGTCCATCTCATTCCATCTTGCCTACCCCTATATCCCCTCCACATCCTCCCCTTTGTCTAAACTTTCTCCATTCTTCTCATGCCCTCTTCCTCATTAGGGATTAACATCCATGTATCAGAGAGAACATTCAGCCTTTGCAGTCCCACTAGCAATGTATAAGTATGCCTTTCTCCCATGTCCTGGCCACAACTTATCATGGTTTATATTCTTGACAACTGCCATTCTTACTGGCATGAAATGAAATCTTAGAGTAGTTTTGATTTGAATTTCTCTAATTGCTAAAGATGTTAAACATATTTTCATGTATTTGTTGATTTTGTATCTTTTCCACAGAAGTGTCTGTTCAGCTTAGCCCATTTATTGATTGGGTTGCTTGTTTTGTTGGTGTTAAGTTTTTTGAGTTCTTTATATATTCTGGAGATCAGTGCTCTATCTAATGTGTGTGTATGGCAAAAATGCTCCCAGAATGTAGGCTCTCTGTTCACCTCATCAATTCTTTTTATTGAGAAGAAGCTTTTTAGTTTGAATCTGTCTGATTAATTGATTCTTACTTTTATTTCTTAAGCTTTAAGAGCCTGTTAAGGAAGTCAGGGCCTAATCTGATGTGATAAAGATTTGGGCCTACTTTTTCTTCTATTAAGCCTGCAGGGTCTCTGATCTTATTCCTAGGTCCTTCATCTACTTTGAGTTGAGTTTTCCCATGGTGAGAGATAAAGGTTTAGTTTTATTTTGCTGCATATGGATTTCCAGTTTTCCCAGCACCATTTGTTGAAGGGGCTATCTTTTCTCCAATGTATGTTTTTGGCACTTTAGTTTGAGATAATTTTACTCATGTTGGTTTGTCTCTGTGTTTTCTATTCTTTACCATTGTTCTACCTATTTTGGTGCAAATATCATACTTTTTTTTCAACCATAGCTTTGTAGTATAGTTTAAGGTCTTGTATTGTAATGCCTTCTGCTTCACACTTCTTGCTAAGGATTACTTTGGCTATTCTGTGTCTCTTATTTTTCCAAATAAATTTCATGATTGCTTTTTTGATTTCTATAAGAAATGATGTTGGGACTTTAATTGGAGTAATGTTGAATCTGTAGAGCACTTTGACTAGTATGGCCATTTTGACAATATTTATTATGCCTATCCAAAAGCATGGGAGAGTTTTCCATCTTCTAAGGTCTTATTCAATTTCTTTCTTTAGTGTTCTGTTGTTTTCCTGGTAGAAGTCTTTCACCTCTTGTTAAATTTATTCCCAGATATTTTACTTTTTTTTTAGGCTAATTGTAAATAATTTTTCTAATTTAGTAAATTAGTTTTCCTAATTTTCCTTTCAGAAAATTCATCACTGATGTATAGAAATACATTTGAATTATGGGTATGGATTTTATATTCTGCTACTTTGCTGAATCCATTTATTAATTCTAGTTTTCTGGTGGAATATTTTGGATCCTTTAAGTATAGAATCATGTCATCAGCAATAATAATTTGAGTTCTTTTTTTTCCCTATTCATATCTCTTTAAATTCCTTTGCCTGTCTAATTGCTTTGGCTAGAATTTCAAGGACCATGTTGAATAGAAGTGGTGAAAGAGAGCATTCTTGTATTGTTCCAATTTTTAGAGAAAATGCTTCCGATTTTTCTCCTTTAGGATGATGTTGGCCTTTGGTTTTACATAGATAGCTTTTACAATGTTGAGGTATGTTCCTACTACCCCAAGTTTTTCTAAGGTTTTGAACATAAAAAGGTGCTGTGTTTGGTCAAATGCTTTCACAGCATCTACTGAGATAATCATATGATTCTTGTCTCTAAATCTATTGATGTAATAAATTATGTTTATTGATTTCCGAGTGTTTAACCAACTTTGCATAAAAGTTGGGTCTGGGATAAAACCGTACTTGATCATGGTGTACTATCTTTTCAGTGTTTTTTTATATGGTTTACTAGAATTTTTTTGAGAAGTATTGTATTGATGTTCATCATGGATATTGATCTAAAGTTATCTTTTTTGATGTATCTCTCTGGTTTTGTAATCAGGGTGATACTAGCCTCATAAAATGAGTTTGGGAGGGTTCTCTCCTTTTCTATTTCATGGAATAATTTGAGGAGTATTGGAATTAATTCTCCTTTGAAGGTCTTATAGAACTTGGCTAAGAATTCATCTGGTCCCAGGCTTTTCTTGCTTGGTAAGTTTTTGTTGGCAACTTCTATTTCCTTGCTTGAAATTAATCTGTTTAAGTCACGTATGTCCTCCTAATTCAGTTTGGGCAGATCATATGCCTCTAGAAATTTGTTGGTGTCTTTGGGGTTTTCAAGTTTACTGGATTATATATTTTCAAAATAGTTTCTAATTATCTTCTATATTTCAATAGTGTCTGTTTTGATATTTCCTTTTTCATCATAAATTTTAGTAATTTAAGTTTTCTCTCTCCTTTTTGTTATGATAGCTAAGGACTTATCAATTTTACTTATTTATTCCAAAGAATCAGCTTTTTATTTTGTCAATTTTCAAATTTTTTCTTTTGTTTCAATTTTGATTTCATCCCTGATTTTAATTACCTCCTGTCTTTTACTTCTTTTGGTGTTGATTTGTTCTTTTTTTAGTGCTTTGTGATGTAATGTCAGATCATTTATTTGTTGACTTTTTCTTCTATTAATGAATGAGTTAAATGCAATAAACTTTCCTCTTAACACAGCCTTCATAGTGTCCCAGATAGTTTTGATATATCAGAGTTCTCATTTACCTTTAAAAATAGTTTTATCTCCCCACTGATGTCTTGTATTATCCATGCATCATGCAATAGTGTATTATTACATCATGCATTACTCCAGAAGTTGGAGTAGCTTCTATTTTTTTATTTTATTTATTTAATTGATTTCTAATTTCATTCCATTATGGTCAGATAGAATTAAAGGTAGTATCTCTATTTTTTTGTATTTGCTAAGACTTGCTTTATGGCATTGTGGTCTATTTTGGAGAAGGATCTGCATGCTACTAAGAAAAAAGTGTATTCATTTGTTCACAGATGAAATATTCTGTATATGTCTGCTAATTCCAAATTATTGATTGTATTATTGAGTTCTATGGATTTTTTGTTTAGTTTTTTGTTTGAAAGATCTGTCCAGTGGTAAGAGAACTGTAATAAAGTCACCTAGTATTATTGTATTATGGTCTATTTGATTCTCAAAATTGAGAAAGGTCTGTTCGATGTACATGGAAGCTCCATTGCTTAGGGAATAGATATTTATGATTTTTATGTCTTCTTATGGTCCACTTAAGCAGTATGAAATGACATTCTTTATCCCTTCCAATCTTCTTTGGTTTGAAGTACACTTTATCTGATAAGATGGAAACCCCTGCTTATTTATTCAGTCCATGTGAGTGATATGTTTTCTCCCATCCTTTCACCTTCAGTCTGTGGATGTATTTTTCTATGAGATAAGTCTCTTGAAGGCAGTATTTCATTGGGTCCTTTTTAAAAAAAAATCTAATCTGATAGCCTATGTATTTTAATTGATGAAACCAAAATAGTTTCCCCCTGTAATCTAAAACTTCTCTCTTGCAACTTTTAAAAATTCTATCCTTATTTTGTATGGGTAGGCATTCTCATTATAATGTGACTTGGTGTGAATCTGTTGTAGTTTTGTACACTTGGTGTCCTGTAATCCTCTTATAGTTGATGCTCCTATTCATTCTTCATGTTTGGGAAATTTTCTGATATTTAATTGAAGAGACTGTGCATTCCTTTGGTTTGTATTACTGTGCCTTCCTCTGTCTTGATAAATTTTAGATTTGGTCTTTTCATGTTATCCTGTAATTCCTGGATGTTCTATTCATGGTTTCTTACCATCTTCATTGTGTGGTCAACTTTATTTTCAAGATTATATATTTGTCTTCATTACCTGAGATTCTGTCTTCCAAGTGATCTAGTCTGCTGGTGATGCTCTCTATTGATTTTTTTATTTGGTTGTTTCTTCATTGCAAGGATTTCTGTTGAGGTTGTTTTTGTTTTTCCCCCCAGAGTCTCTATCTCTTTCTTCAAGTAATCTTTGCTCCCTGTATTTGTTCTCTTATCTCTTTGTTGAAGTAATAAATTGTTGCTTGTATTTGTTCTCTAATCTCTTTGTTATTGCCTATAATTTCTCTCATATTATTCTGTGCTTCACAGATCATTTTAATTATGTACATTTTAAACTCTTCCTCTGACATTTTATCAACTGTGCTGTCAATGGATTCTATTATTATAGCATCTTGGTTTATCTGAGGTATGTTCTTCCCTTGTTTTTTTCATGCTGTTCATGTGTCTTCCTCTCTAGCAGTGCTGATCTGAGGTATTTTAGTTTCTACCCTATAATCTTATAGTGTCCCTTCAGGTTACCAATACCTCACCTTTGGTAAACCAGGCCTATAGCGACCTTTGTGGTGGTCTTTCTGGTCCTGGCTAATGTCTCTAGATGGAAGCAGGCCAAGCCAGCCACGCATTGGCTCAGGGTCAGTCTACTCCACCTCCTCTGTACTTCTGTCAGGATGGGTCTCCTGATTCTAGTTCTTTTGGAAAACAAATATAGAAAAGTGGGACAGCTGGGCCATATAGTGGTAAGAAAATCTCATTACTACATTCCAGACTGCTTGTACTAAATTGCAGTCCCACTAATAATGTATAAGGATATTATTTTCCCCACAAACCAACTAGAATTTATCATTTTTATTTTTGATAATTGCTATTTTGAATTGAGTAAGATAAAAAAATCAATGTTGTTTTGATATGACTACCATGATTGATAGAGATTTTGAACATTTTTTCACTTTTGTTCTCCAATGTTTCCTCCACTGTGGTACCAATGGGATCAGTTTTTAAAATGCAATAGCTATCTGAGGTAGTTTGGTAGTTCTTTTTTTTTTCCTTGCTTCTGCACAGTCCTTCCATGTCTACCCATCTGTTAAGATTATCATCACTTCTATTTTTATGTAAAAGATTGTTTAGTAAACTTCTTTCTCTTAAGAGCCCCAGCCAGCTGAATATCCAGGCACTGATATTTTCAATGTAAATTCTTTTATGTTCCCAGCATTGGCACCACTTTGAAAGATCTTAAGACCTATTTACTACAATCACTTCAGAAAAATGTTCCATACCATAACAATAACAACAAAAAAAATTGTTAGTGTGTTCCTTACAGTTCTTCTAATTCAAGTATTAAGTGGTAATGATGTTCTAGAATAGGTTGAGAAATTAGTTATTAAGGATAGTGAAATTACTATTACATTACATAGGGAGTAAAATGGAAAGGTAAGAAAACTGAAAAAAAAAAGGAAAAAAGAAGGTAGGAAATAATAATACAAACTAAAGTTAAAAAGAAGAAAAGGATAGAGGGATTTGAGGCTTAGCTGGTAGTGTAAAAGGACATAAAAAATTTAAAAGGAGGAAGCAAAAACCTTTCCTATGAAAGCAAAGATGACTCCAGTTAATACTTTAAAATATTATAAGAAATACATCAAATGTCTTGAAGTCACAATATTAAGGGAGCAAACACTGAAACAGAATGAGTAAAATATGTAAGATCAAAATTGATATTAGAGTTATTTATAGTAAACAATGCAAAGCTGGAGAAAATTCTTAACTGAGCCTTCCTGGTTTGGATTTCATCAGGATTTGGGATCTTTAGAAGATGCTCATTACTTTTAGTTTTGGATCCTCCCAGAAGTGATAAGTAGCACAGGAGCTACTTCTCTGGTTACTATGAATTTCTCACAGCTGGTACTTGTTTGCCAGTTCAGGTTGCATGCTAAGAAGGTACTGTGCTATGTGCTAGTTGTTTGAATGCCAAGTTCAGTGCTGTTGTTCTGACTGTTTGGAGATGCTCTGCACTCATTCCCCTTCACAAGCTCTTTTTAAAAGTGGCAAATCCTGCATTGCAGGAGCTCTATTTCATCTCTTCCCAAATAAATCCTACTACTATTACTCTTCCCTTTAAAGAAATATTTTTAAAAATTTTAATGTTTTTATTTTTAATAAAAACATGCTGCCTGTGTGCAAACATGAGCCTGTAAATATGTGCTATCTTTGGATGAATTGAGGTGAGAAACAATCCCCAAATGATGAAGAATACTAGGATATTGTCCTTGTGACTGGTATATATTATAAATTGACCCTCCAACATCTGAATTCCTAATGCCTGCAGTTTTGAATTACTGACACCCACTCTCTTCTGTTAGGACCACCTAGAATGGTGCTATTTAAACAGCAGTTGGTTATCTATATCTGCAGGACCCTTAGATGTAGGCTGTCCATGGGCATTTTGAGGTAGAAAGGCCTCTACCCAGAATGATACTGAACACCAAGATGCTTCTTTGACTAAAAAAGAGGGTCATTTGTTTCACCTGTATCTTAGCTTTTATTGCCTATAGCTACAAAGTGCAGGTGCCATTTCCCTCCACTGATTGGAATAAAGACCCCTGGCCTGTCTGAATTTGAGCTCTTAATGCCTGTGATTGTAAACTGGGTGCAATTACGTTCCACTGAACAGAAGATATGTTACCTTGGCTTGGATTTTTTAAAAAAACTAATTTGTAGAAATCTTGTGAAAAAACTGAGAAATGACAGACTGAAGAAATCTTAAAATAAATACTTCTGTCTTTAATAAATTTTCAATATTTATGACAGAATATTTTTTAATTAATTAACTGATTAATTCACTTATTTTGATAAGGTTTATGTTGCCCTAGCTGGTCTTTAACTCCTAAGCTCCATCCTCCCTTCTCAGCCTACTGAGTAGTTGAGACTACAGGTGTGCTCATACTTACATTCAGCTTGACAAAATTTTTAAGGTATTAAGATTATAAGCAAACTAGTACAAATAAACTAGAGAGGCCAGAAAATATGAACTATCAGTTCATCTATGTAGTTCTGTATTCAAATAAGTTTCTTTTTTGGCAATACTCTATAAAACATTAAATACTTTTTCCATTTTCTGTCTGAAGGTTGAAAATAGTTCACTGCTTTTTGCCATGATAATTTGGAATTTTTCAAATTTATCTATATAAAAAGAAAGCTAGAGAAAAAAATTAGATAGTCTGAGTTTCAGGTAAACAGTTTAAAATCATAGACTTTCAAAAATAATACCTTTAAACTAACATTATTTTCAAAAGATAATAAAAGCTGTTACTAGCTACAAGAAACAGAAATAACAACCAATGCATATTTCAAATTACTGAATAAAATGCCTTGAAACGTGGTCACTTACACAATTTTAAATGTATGTATTTAAAATATGTATTTCATAGATCCATTGCACTAATTATAAGAATTGAATCATAGCTAACAAATTTCAAATAACCATAAAGTTTTATGTAGTACTAACTCCCCTAACACATGAAGTTATTCTTCAAAATAATCATGATTTTAGATTCTATCTCTGGAGTTCTTATAATAAGGCTAATTCTTTCCTTCATGAAGACAAAAATAAACCCAAAGCCAAAGAATGATTTGGTTAGAAAGAAATAATTTAGTGTCAGTACAGTTAAGGAATACTAAAACCCAAAATACAAGGGTGACAGACCTAAATAACACTTCTCAAAAGAAAACACACAAATACCAACAGACAAACTATTGCAAGGGAAATGTGAAACAAAATTATAGTGAGTTTGCAACCTACCCCAGTGAGAAGGGCTGTTATAAAAAAGAATAAAGATAACAAGTGCAGATGAAATTATAGACAAAAGAAAATGCTTGCACATTGTTGGTGAAAAGGTAAATGAGTATAGCCATTATGGAAAGCGGTTTCGAAGTTCTTTAAAAATTAAAAGAACATCTACCTACCTGACCAAGTAATCCCACTGGAATATATTTAAGGAAATGAAAATAAGTATGGCAAATAATTATCTGCAGGTCCATATTCCCTGGAGCATTACTCACAATAGACAAGATATAGTCAATCTAGATACCAATCAATAGAAACAGGTAAAAAAAAATATGATATATAGTACACATACACAATGGAGTGTTGTTTGGCCATAAAAACATAAAATCTTATCATTTTCATGAAAATGGATGAAGCTGGACCTCAGCCTAGGAGAAATAAGCCAGCATAGAAAGACAAATGCCACGTATTCTCTTTTATATGTGGAGGCTAAAGAAAGGCAGTTAAATGATTACCAGAGATTGAGAAGGGCATGTCAAGAAGGATGGTTATATGCAAAGATCACACAGAAAACCACTAATATGTACAATTGCTATGTGTTCATTAAAAAAGTGAATTTTTATTCAAGATAAAACATTAAGTTAAAGGCTGTGTGTATCTGAGAATTCAATGTTGACCCAAAGTGAGTTCTTTATAAGCAACATTCTTTTTTATTTTTTATTCTTTTTGGTACTAGGGATTGAACTCAGGAGCACTCGAACACTGAGCCACATCCCCAGCACTATTTTTTGTTTTATGTAGAGACAGGGTCTCACTGAGTTGCATAGCACTTCCGCATTGCTGAGACTGGCTTTGAACTCTCGATTCTCCTGTCTCAGCCTCCCAAAGTGCCGGGATTATAGTTGTGGACCACTGCGCCTGGCTAATAAGCAACATCTTACTAGCCTGTGCTTTGTGGCTACATATCAGTGAACTGAGAAACTGCAATAGAACTGTTAAGTATCATCAGCAAACACTGTAAAATAACATAGTAAGAGCAGAGAATAAGACAGATTAATAGGAAGGAAAGCCATGCTCAGGTAGCAGGTAAAGATAAGATGTTGGCTAAGGAAATAAAGTAAAATTGAACAGGAAGAGTTGGGATGGCACAGATCATAGACAAGACAGGCTGCACTGGGAACAAGGCAATAGGAACTGGTATGTGGCCCCCCTGTTAAAAAGGCCCTTTGTGATTCTGCAGCATTATCACTCCCAAATTCAATAACATCTTTCAAAGCCACTTAGAGATTTTGCACTTTTTCCACATTGATTCCTATTTACTTTTCATGGACAACCAAATGTGAAAGGCTAATAAACAAGTGATCAATATTTTTCACAAGAGTATTATGAGGATCATAACTTACTATGGAACATTCTGGTATTTGACTCCTCCTAAATTTTCACTGTAATTTGGGGTAGGATTATTTAATATCACTGCATTATCAAGTGTTCCCAAGAGAACAACACTCAACAGTGGTGCTAAAGAAGATGCATGCCAGTCTCAATACATTAGTGAATTTCAAAATCAATTAAGAACCCTTAACTGAGTATATACATACTTAATATGTAAATTTATGTAATGAACTTTTCAAGTAGGAAATATTTTTTTCCAGTAAGTTCATGTTACTAATTAAGAAAGGATAAATATGATACTACTTAACATATTTAAACACATTTAATTACTTTTTCTATAAAGTAGGAAACAGGAAACTTTCAGAGATGAGATGCACAACCTCCTTGTCCATCTTTCCTCTGAGCAATGATACTTCACCTGTTTACTTTATTTCACATGGAACAACCACATAAAGACTGAAATGGGACTTCAGAATGCTGTAGGATTTTAAAAAATGGGAAAGCCCCAAAGTTTTAAGGAAGCAGACACATATGTATCTTAAAAGCAGAAATGGCTGAGCATGCAGATTTTAAAAACTCACAAAAGAATTTTCTAGATATTACAGAAAACATCTAGGATCATGGTTAAAAAGACAACAAATACAGGCTGACTAGCCATCCCAATTTCTGACCTAAGAAATTGAGAATTTACAATGTTAAAGTCAAGAAAAATCTTGGCCCAATCAGCAAAGCCTCCTCATCCTAATTGATATGGAAATTTCCAAGACACAGATAATTAATTCACCTGTTCTAACTGGCCCTGACTAGTAACAAAGCCCCCACAAATTCAGCTATCTCCAGTTATCAAGTTCCCTGCTGTTATGGTTGTACTTCTTATAGTTTTATTGATTCATATTTTCTCCTCAATTCTATTGCTTCTTTTAATAACTAGAAAACTGAAACTTCTGGTAAAATACTAATAGCAATTAAGCACAAAGCTAAAATGTCTAATGACCAAATAGGCATATTCATGTTTCAGGCATCAAAGAATTAGAATTACAGGTCAATAAATGAGATAGCTTATTGCCACTGACTTACATGAACTGCCAACCACACATACCTTTAATCTGTTCTACATGTTAACACCTAGAAATGGAGAAAGAATCTTTAGCTGCTAAAAGAGAAAACATAGAGGAGAGGCATAAATGTCTTATGAGTTGACCATGGAGAACTGTCTTAGATTGAAAAAACTCAAAACTCTATACTTACAACAGAAAGCTATAAAATCTGTTTCCTGACAGTATTTATGTGTATGTGTGCACACCTGTGTATTGTATGCTCATCTGCATGCGTGCTGTGTCTATATATTCTGAGCATGATACCAAAGTTGTGATATATAAAAATGAGAACTCAAAAAATTTAAAAAGTGGAGCCAAATGCCTTTCAGTTCACTGATTAAATAAAGATGTCTTCAAAATTCATAATCCCATGTTTTTTTAGGTCATCAATCAATAGAGCCTTGGTCTTTGTAAAATGTTTAAAGGGTAATATCTCTTGCTTCTAGAATTTCTCCTCAACAAGAAGAAAAATGAGTTAAAATGTTAAGTAGACTTAACAGACTTCTTGGAATTCATGGGTAACATAAATTAAAAATGGGTGAATTTATATAAATGAGATTCATCTTCATAAGTGTTTGTTAGAGGAGACATTTGATTAATTTAAAAGTTACAATTCTTAAATATAAACCAGTACATATAAATCAGGTACTCTTAGCTTCTTAAGTTCTGTAAGAACATATTTTAGGGTCTGTTACATGTGTCTTTATAAACTGTTGGTAAATAGAAAAAGAGGATTGTTTCTGGGTCTTCACTGTAACAAGATTACTAAGAGTTAGAAATCTACTTAACATGTTATTCTATGTGCAAAAAGGGAAAAATATTTCAGAAGTTGTTACTATAAAAGCATAAAGTCTTATTTCATTGAGGAAAGGAGTAATAAGGGTTGTTTCAGAATACAAATTTTTAAAAAACAAGGTCAACTGAAATGGGAAGATATGAGAATATTATAGGTATGAAAATATATTTCCTTAAGGAAAATTAAAAGAAAAAAATGTTTCTGAAACACAGTATCTTGTACGGCAAAGTTAACATTTTTTGTCTTTAAATTCAAGATGAAAGAAAAGACAAAAAGTGTGAACATGTTATGGTGTCTAATTAAGTTATGAAAGGTTTCTGAAAGGTAAATCTCAAATAGGTTTTGCAACTTAAGGTTTGCTTAAGTTGGATAAAATCATGAACATAAAGTTAACTTTTAATACTCTGATGCAGAACAAAGCCTAATTTACTATGTTTAGAAACAAGTGTTCCTTAAAACAGTGATCCCCTCTTCTTTTAACAGGGCCTATGTGATATAGCCCTTGTTGCTCTGCCACCACAGTTTATTCTAAAACTAACCTTTTTTTTTGTCTTGTCTTTACTCTTTTCCTTCTTCCTCTTCCTAACCTCATGGAGATCAAAAAACAGATCAGCCTGAATTAAGACAATTAGGAATCACATCCCAGGTAGATGAGAAATAAAATAATTTCTAATGCTGATACTAATCCTAATCAGCAAAAGGGATAACTATTGTGACAATGGCCCGCTAGATATTTAAAACCAAAGTTTTGAGACAAAAAATCAAGGAAATACAAGGAGTGAGAAAAAAGTAGCTGACATTTTAGCTACCCTTAGCCCCTAAGGTCAGACAGGAATGATAGGACCCCTCTAAAGGCAGTTCAACTCTGGTGAGTCACCCAATTTCCAGATTAGTTCTCAGAGAGAACTCTAGAGAACAGAAAATCAACTATTGCATACTCTGCAAAGGGGAGAGGGTAGAAAAGTTCTTTGGAAGCTACATGTAGTCAATAAGACCCTGACCCATACTGGCAGATGACAGGATGAATAAAGGAAAAATTAGAGGAGCTAAGAGGCTTCTCACAAATTCCCAACAGTAACCTCTGGCAAAACTCAGTAGACTTTAATAGCAGACTAGAATAAGCTCAATAGTAACCAACATGGTCTTAAACACCTGGTAGGAGAGTGTAACACAGTCACACATGGATGTTCAGAAAAAGACAATGGCTCTTTCAATATAGAGATGTACACTTTTTTCAGTCCTCTCATTAGTAAATATAACTGCGAAGTTATAAAGAAAGAGTTACAAAAGGCATTACTAGAGTTTTCCTAACTTTGTTGTCAAGTAAAGTGAAGTCTGTGCTATTGCCAACAGCTCATGGAATATGTATATAAATCCCACTAGCAAGGTGAAAACACAAACCCAGCTGGTCTTGCAAAAAGCCAAATTGCTAAAGGACCAAGCATTACAACAAAAACTGACCGATAAACATGGGAACAGGTAAAGTCTTGAATACTTTCTCTGGTATGGCTAACCCCATCTCTTGGCCTTATAAAAATAATTATTGCAGCCTTACATTTTTTACCAGGCATTTTAAACTGCCTTGTATCTTTGCCTTTTCCAAAATAAAAGCTATATATAGGAGAAGCCATGGTGGTTGAAGCTGTCAGGGGCAGCTCTACTCTCTGGTGTTCTAATAAATCCTGTTACTTATTTCTGATTCTGGTGTCCATGGATTCTATTTGAATTATTGAGACAAAGAATAATATATATTTCATTTGTATACCAAATGAAATACAACCCTACTTGGATCTGCCTCCTGACTTCTTCTACTCAGACCTGCTAGATAGTTCTCTGTGGGGGTATCTATGACTTAACTTCTCTGAAGCAGCCAAATGGTCATTGCCCTTTTCCACTAATGACAGTTACCACTTCTTCAGTGGGTAAAATGAGATAACAAGGCAGGAAGATAGACTATTCACAGGGAAACAGAATAAGGGTTTTGGAAAAGAGGAGAGGAGAAGAACATCATGCCCCTGAAAGGAGACACTGGATCTGGAGAACATCCTGAAACTGCCTCTGACAGCATCAACCACCGTGGCTTCTTCTTAACTAGAACACTTGTTCCTGTTCCTAACGTCTTCAATCACAGTGGACCTTCCTTAGCTATGTGTATCCACACCCCTACCAATGGCCAACTACCAAATCTACCCTGATCTGAAATAACTCCCCTACCCAACAGATATGCCAAACCATAGGGTTGGACACATCCTCTTAATTATGAAAGTAATGAATTGGAATTATACAATTTTGGTTGGCTTAGTAAGACCAGAGCTTAGAGAACTTGATTGGTCCATGCTCTAACATCACTCACCACACTAATCACCTGTGCTGGGCCATCAGGTATGCCTTTAAAAACTCCTACATACAGACATCTGTTGACATTCATCTTTTAGGCTCCTTCCCTTTCAGGAGCTCTACTCTCTTTCTGGTGCTCTAATAAATCCTGTCACTTTGTTCTGATCCTGGTATCCATGGATTCTGTTTGAATTCTTGAGACAAAGAATCCAAACTTCCAAGTACTATGTTGTAGTAGGATGACCCAAGCTTCATGAATCCAGTTTGAAATGTAACTGCCCTAGCTCTCAAGGCTAAAATGACAAACAACTGGCATAATTCTTGAACCTAGTTACCCAAAAAGCAATGTAATATTTTAAGATTAGAAAAATCAAATGTGAGGTTTTTCCAACTCTGCTTAATATAAAAGCTGAGTAACACACCATTACTACTGACAAGACAGAGAGCAAACTAAAGTGTGTGACTAACAAAAATCAATTAATTAATACATTTATTTAACATAGGTTAAATGAAAATAGGTTCAATTGACTTAAATGGTTTTGGTTACAAACTCCATCAGTTTCTTTCTTTTCTTTTTCTAATACAATTTACAAACTCTTTCTCTGATGTTTTGGTTTGGCTTCTTTGATTAGCTATATTGTTTGCTGAAGTTTGGCACCTCCAAGCTGTTATTGCAACTCCTTCCATTTGAATAATTTATCATTATGCTACAAAAAAACTAACATTTTTCATCACTACATGGAATTTTTTTTTTAAGTCTTTTAAAAAATTATTTGTTCTGTTTAGTTATGCATGGCAATAGAATACACATCATATATAAATGGAACATAACTTCTCATTCTTCTTGTTGTACATGATGTAAAATCACACCAATCATGTAGTCATATATGCACACAGGGTAATTACATCCAATTCACTCTACATGGAGTTTTAAAGAAACCCAATGAGAAGGAAACAAAACACAGGTTATAACACCATGCTTTCCTGCTAATACTAGCACAGCTAAGAACATGGTCTTTCTGTACACCTACAGTTCTGCCCTCTGAGGCCCTGTGCTTGGTCCTATCATCAGCTTGGAACTTCTTCTTTCTGACCTAAACTGAAAATAAGTCGAAAACCATCACCTAAAGAACTTGAGTTAGGAGATCATACTATTAAATTAATACATTATGCATAGAAATCTGGACTTTTTTCTCATTAATTCACTGGAATATCTGTTCACACAGAATAATGTTAGTATCTCTTAGTTGTGAAAATTTTTGAGCAGTTACCTGTCCAAAATTCCAAATAATTTGATCATTATTTAAATACATCTTGACAGAGTAGAAAAAATATGTGCAACTCTAAACAAACAAGACTTATAATAAATACAACTTAAACATGTATACAATCCAATCCAAATGGTACATCTGGGAGATTGACTATCCTTCTTAAAAACAAAATTTTAAAAATCCTTTAAAATAACTGAGAACACTATATTAAAATTCTAATAAAATCTATGCATCCTATGTACCTGAAAAATGCTTCAATAAAACAAGACAAAAAGAGAAAGTAGGAAATTTTATAGATTAAGAAGTATTGAGAGATATCATCCAATGAAAAATACAAAAAACTTAATGCACAATGGGGAGGTGCCTCAGGAAGAATAGAGTTACTTTAGGTGGAGGGAAGTGAAGTGGGGGGGTAGAAAGGATAGTAGAATGAATCAGACATTATTACCCTACATACATATACAACTATATGACCAGGATGATTTTATATCATGGACCAGAGAATGAAAAATTATACTCCAATATATATGATGAAACAAAGCGCATTCTACTGTCATGTATAACTAATTAAAACAAATTTAAATTTTTTTTAAAAAACTTATTGAATTTTGACTGAAACAATTTTTTATAAAGGGGATATGAGGGCAGGTGTGAAATTTGTAAGTGACAAGGGCTATGATCAGCAATTGCTAAAACTGGGAATATAAATAATATTGAATTTGTTACACTTTGACAAGAACTTTATTTCAAGATACTTGTTCAAACAGATTGAAATAATTAGATATCCTGGATTTAATTAAATATAGATGAAACAAGATGCTAATAACAAAAGTAGATAATGAAATTAAGTGACACATTCTAAGCAATTGACATTAATAACAACTTAGAAAACTGCTAGAGGATAGAGGGGAATAAGTAAGAAAGTATTAAAATATTACCAAAATATTTTTCAACAAATTATGGAAAACTATAGATGAATGTAAAATTTGAACTGAAATATATATGTCATTGTTTTTTTCAAATTTTCATAAAAAGATACAAGAAAAACTTATAGTTTTATCATTTTAAAGATTTCAAAATTTCTAATTAGTGATTGTAATTCTCTAGTGTATAGGGTTTAACATTCTGCTAGCTTAAATAATATTAAAAGTAGGTGATGTAACCTTTGAATTTCTTACCCTATGCATTTAACCTCTAAAAGTAAAGAAAGTTATGGCCTGTTTGTTTTTCATCAGGACACCACCCAACCACTACCCTTATAATGTATGACTAGGTTTGATGGCTCTAATCACTTGTAGCCTTTTTCTATTTCCTTCATTAAGTGTGTGGCCACCATTACAATTATGTGATGGGCCATAAGCAATTTACTTTTTCCTCCCAAATAATATAATGCTTCCAGTTTTGTAGCATGCATGGCAGGTGTAAGCAAAGGGACTACAGATCATACAGATAATTATAAAACTTTTATATAGAGAGCATTTGGGGGTAAAAATATACAGTAAGTCTGGATAAGAAAAAACAATCCATATGCTAAAATCACAATCTTGTAGTTATTATGTAAGAGACAAGTACTGTTTATCTATCTTCTGCATCTACCTCTCTAGCAAATCCACTAATTCCTGGGCCAGTAATAATCCCATTACTCCTTCTATTCATGTGGTTCCAATCCTTTACTAACAAATGCATAACTTACACTATTAATATACAAGAACTATGAAATAATGTCCTGTAAAAACAGTTTTACTTTAGTTAATGATGAAGTTTTAATGATACTAAGAAAATGCCTATAAACAAGTGAAATGCTGTTGCTGTTCCTTCAGTGCATACTTTTAATGAGTGACTTCAATTTTACTCCCAATTCAATGTTCTGCTGCTAGAGTTCAGCAGGTAGGCTTGGATTTCATTTAAAGTAATTTTGAACTGCACAGTTGCTTCTATAAGACCTTCTTCCTCCTCCTTCTCTTGCTATGTATTTTCTCAGTATCCAAAAATATGTTAACAGTACATAGATAAAACTCTCTGCTGCATTTTGGGGTCATTTATTGCCATTCTGAAGTTTGCTTCTTTACTCCAATTACGACCCCTTGTTTAGCACAAGAAAGCTCTCAAAGCAAAGAACTTTTCTGGAACAGATGATCTAAGAAATGCAAACAGCCCTCTTTTAAAATGTCATGGGATCACCTCTATGTTTGCTTTTCAAAAGTACAAGTTTCTTCCACATTATTTCCCTCTTCAGTACTTAGGAAGGATATCATTCTAGATTAGCTTAAAGATCCTGCAGCTTTCTCTTTGGAACATGCCTTCTATTTCCAAAGGTGCAATTGACAAATAGAATTATTTCTGAAAGCTTATTTTCAAATTCTTGCCAGGATACCAATATCAGAGGACCCTCACATCAATGATCAAAAAGACTTTCACAGTAAAAATTAATCAATGACTAATTAAAGTTCATTAATTGTCCTATATTCTAAGTTCTTGAGTATGCTTGATGGTGTAATTAAGAGACTTCACAATTAAAAGCATACTGCAAACATATACTCTTCTAGTAAACAAGCCACATAAGGCTGTGCCATAAACTTGCAGTATCTTCACACAGACATAAAATGCAAGAATGTGCCTCTAATGTAAGCACATATATAATAATAATAACTATTATTATATATGTAATAGTAATATAACAATAATATAATAATGTAATAATTATATAAGCCAATATGGCCTTGCTGTGTTCACTCTGAAATGAACTTTCTCTTTCAGGATCTGGGCTTGCTGCCTCTGCAGAATCTTCATATGTCTTTGAATAGTCCTACACTCCTCCAGCTAAAATAGCAAGTACTTTACACTCAGGAGGTACTTAATAAGGAAGTTTGGTTTATGGTTAGAAGAACTACATTTACATGGAAACATTTCCACTCATTTGTGATATGAAAGGTGTTGACAAATAAGGTAGTGTAGAAAAAATCTCAAATTTCCATTTACTTATCAAAAATAAAAACTGATCTATGAACTGAAAACTTCTTAAGAACCATGAATCAAAAACTTCTTAGGAATCATCAATATCTAGTCTTTGTTTTCACTAAGAACACACAAAAGCAACATGGTAAAACAGCTAACAAAATTAGAGCATAATAAGCGCTCAGGATTCTTTGTACATTGATTTTAGATTTAGGACAAATTATTCTATTTTAAAACAACAAATAATATGGTGGCCTTCATGACATCTGAATAAAGCTTTTATGAAGTACAAAGCAAGTCAAATATGTTATGAGCAACACTGACATGTCAGGAAATCTATCAAGCATCTTTACAGACAATGTGCATAAAATTCAGCATAATTCAGCTCTTAGCTGCTTTTACATCGAAGAAGTATGAGCTACAGCACATTTAAGTTGACTGTAGATGTTGTAGTCATATATTATCTACTAGCTATGTATTTCCTTATATATACTTAGTAACCATATGACCTGCTCCATAAGTTCTCATGTATATCAAGGCATAAACAGAAATAGTGTGACAATTTCGATTGTACTGTTTAGTGGTAGAAGTAAGGGCAGTCACTGCTGGTACAGTTCATAAATGATTGCCTTTTTGCACTAGTGGTAAAATATCACACTGAACCTTTGTAGGGACTAGGCATAGATAATAGTGAGCAAGAGTCTCAAAAGGTAGGCATATATACTACTACACTATAGATTTGATGGTGCGTCACAAACAGGAATCCTGTTTTTCTAGGGAATAAGAGGCACCATCAATGGCTGAAAAGGAGAAAAATAGGTAAGTAGCTATTATGACTACCAGAGAGAATGGAACATGGAACACCATGGTTATATTTTCTTTTTCCTGGTTGTATTTTTGGGAATTCAGAGTTTAGTCATCTAGTCAAGTGGAGTAGGTGAAAAGGCAGAGGGAAAGGACTACTCCCAAAGACATAAATTATAATAATGAATGAAATCTAAGAAAAAATCAACTGACATAGATTGGAGGGCATACAGCGTGCCAAGGAAAAATACAGGGAGACTACTTTAGCGACTACACTAGGCTAGTGGTGCATGGTAGCCTGAATAAGATGTGTACCAGTGGCTGGTGATATCCTACAGTACATCAGGTGGCTAGACTGGTGGGCTGCCAGAGTACATAATGATCAAGCAGTCAAGAGACAAGATGTTAAATGACATCAGGCAGGGTAGCAGAAGAGAGCAAGCTGGAATCTATCCCCTACCTAAGCAAAAATTGCACTGCCATCAAAAGGCTGTCTGGTATAATCATTTTGGAACTCTGAGTCTACTCAAAGCTGCATTTTCCAGAAGAAGGCTTTAACTGCTGTTAATTTCAGTTCACTTAAGCCTATACCCCTATAGAAGGCACCTTATCAGCTTATGGAAGCCAGGAAATGCAATTAGAACTTATTCCTCTCAAATTTCAGAAAGCTGTGTTCTGATTACTGACTGCAACATATTATCCCAGAGGTATATTCACAGAGTGAGCCACTACTGCCACAAGTCTCTCTGGC
>PVHX01025369.1:0-22480 GCA_004024805.1 Geosciurus inauris | reverse complement strand
GTGCATATAAAGATGTTTAATATGAAGAATGTAATCTGCTTATAATTTTGTGCAAAGTTAGAAAAATTATGATTGTAACAATTTTTTTTCTATTTGCCTCAACAAATGTTTTCAGTGAATAGTGTGTACAGCTTCTGAAAATTTGTTTTTTTCTGTTATGTATTAAAATTCAACTTTTGAGAAAAATAAAAAAGAAAAAGAAAAAAAAAAAAGAAGGGAAGCTGAGAATTTTTTAACTACAACTGGCAACCTGATGAACAACACCAAAAGAGAAAGGATATAACAGCCTGCAGCCACTACTCTTGTGCACACTACATGCCTCAAATAGAAATGGAAAGAAAAATATCTGCGAGCAGACAGTGAACATATATTCTCATTGACAATTTTTCACTGCAACAAAACCATTCCTTAACTTTGCATTGAGAATTATTTTTTCTCTTCTCTTTTTATATCTGTTTGTGAGCTGAATGCTTCATGGACACTTATACTCATATGCCTCTTTTTTCTCACTTCTAGCATTTTTTGAAGGTAATTATTTTTCATGGCTTAATTTTTTGAGGGCTTAGATGTTTCATTACTATACTTTGTTTTTATTTTGTGTTGTTTTCACTTGCCTCTTTCCCTTGATTCTCTTTCTCTCCTTTCTTCTGCTAACAGTCAAACTCCATTCTCTCTTCCACCTGTCCTTTAATCTTTTACTTCTATTTCTTTCCTCCTCCCTCATAATCATCACATCCAACATCTCTTCTGTACTCTCCCTGTTCACCTTTCAAAACTGCAAACCCTTTTGCAAACATACTGTTTTTACTGTTGGCAATAACAGATCTGATCATATCTCTGTCTCTTGTGACAATTAATATTGTATATGTCCATAGGAACTAATTGGTTTAATGCTGCATATTGTTTGGATTGGTTGTTTTTATCTGTCTACCCCTAAACTGTGAGGTACTATAAACTTTCAGGGACAGTATAGGTTCACAGGGTAGAAACTCTACAGCCTCAGATTCATACTTTCAGATGGGTAGACATGAAAAAGCAAGGCAACAAACTGCCCCAAATAAACCAAGATATTTCAGTAACAAAACACATTAACACTACAGTGGAAGAAATGTCAGACAAGGAATTTAGAAAGTTCATAATTAAACTGACCTGTGAGGTAAAAGGCAATGTGAGGAGTGAAATCAGACAGAAAATACAAGAAGTGAATAGAGTCACTTCAATAAGGAAGTAGAGATTCTGAAAAAGAACCAATTGGAAGTTCTTGAAATGAAAGAAACAATAAACCAAATTAAAAATTCAACAGAAAGCATCATCCACAGATATGCCACTTGGAAGAGTTAGTTTCAGGCAATGAAGACAAAATATATAATCTTGAAAATAAAGTTGACCATGGAGAAAAGATGTTAAAAGACCATAAACAGAACTTTGAAGAAATATGGGATAACATGAAAAGACGAAACTTAAGATTTATCAGGATAGACAAAGGCTCAGAGATACAAACCAAAGGAATGTAAAATCTTCTCAATGAAATAATATCAGAAAATTCCCAAACCTTAAGAATAAAATGGAAAATCAAGTAAAGGAGGCATACAGGACTCCAAATATACAAAAATACAACAGATCCACACCAAGGTACTTTATTATGGAAATAGCTAACATACAGAATGAGGATAGAATTTTAAAGGCTGCTAGCAAAAAAAAAAAAAATGACAGGGCACATTTAGAGGTAAATCAATCTGAATTCCAGCTTATTTCTCAACCCAAACCCCAAAAGCTAGGAGATCTTGGAATAATATATACCAAGCTCAAAGAAAAAATGGATGCCAACCAAGAATACTATACACAGAAAAATTAAGCTTCAGAATTGAAGATGAAATAAAAAACCTTCCAAAATAACAAAAGTTAAAAGAATCCACAACTAGAAAGCGTGCACTACACTACATATTCAATGAAATATTTTATGAAGAAAAAATGAAAAATAAAAGTGAAAACCAGCAAAGGGAGAAACTACACTAGAAAAATAGTCAATCAAAGGATAAACTAATTCAAATTAAAAACCAGAAATAAATCAAAATGACAGGGAATAAAAATCATTTCTTAATAATAATATCAAATATAAATAGCTTAAACTCATCAATCAAAAGATATACACTGGCAGATTGGATTGAAAAACAAGACCCAACAATATGCTGTCTCCAAGAGACTCACCTCATAGGTGAGTCCACAGACTGAGGGTAAAAGGGTGGGTAAAGACACATCATTCACACGGATCAACACAACAGAGGTTTCTATTCTCATATCAGATACAGTGGACTTCAAGCCAAAATTAATCAGAAGGGAAAAGAAGGTCATTTCATACTGCTTAAGAGAATTATGCAACAACAAAAAAGAACAATCATAAATACTTTTGCCCCCCCCCCCCCACAAAATGGAGCCTCTACATACATCAAACAAACCCTTCTCAATATCAAGAATCAAATAGACCACAACACAATAAATACTGGGTGACTTTAACATGCCTTTCTCATCACTGGATATATCTTCCAAACAAAAACTAAATAAAGAAGCTATAGAACTAAAAATTACAATTAATAATTTAGATTTAACAGACATATATAGAATATTTCATCCATCAGTGACTGAATACACTTTCTTCTCAGCAGCACATGGATTATTTTCTAAAATAGACCATATTAGGCCACAAAGCAACTCTTAGCAAATACAAAAAAATAGATAATACCTTGCATTCTATCAAGTCACAATGGAATGAAATTAGAAATCAATGATAAAATAAAATAAAAAATAAAAGCTACTCTAACATCTAGAGCCAAACATGTTACTGAATGATGAATGGATAGCAAAAAATGAAAAAAATAATTAGAGGTAAATGAGAACAGCAATACAGTACATCAAAATCTCTGGGACACTATAAAGGTGGTTCTAGGAGGAAATTTCATTGCATTGAGCTCATTCGTTAAAAGAAAATGTTACACAATAAATAATCTAACATAGTATCTCAAGGCCCTAGGAAAAAAAAAGGACAAGTCAACAATAAAAGCAGTAGAAGACAGGAAATAATTAAAATCAGAACTTAAACAAATGAAATTGAAACAAAAGAAACAATTCAAAAAATTGAGAAAACGAAAAGTTGGTTCTTTGAAAAAATAAATTGATAAACCCTTAGCTATGCTAACAAAGAGAGAGAGAAAACTCAAATTACTAAAATTTGTAATGAAAAAGGAAATATAACCATGGACACTACTGAAATACAGAAGATAATTAGAAACAATTTTGAAAATTTATACTCCAATAAAAAATAAAATAGAAAATCTTAAACACATCGACAAATTTCTAGAGACATGTGACACACCCAAATTGAATAAGGAGGACATAGGAAACTTAAACAGATCAATTTGAAGTAATAAAATTGAAAACACCATCAAAAGCCTACCAAACAAGAAAAGCCCAGGACTAGATGCATTCTCAGCTGAGTTCTACCAGACCTTCAAAGAAAAACTAACACCAATTCTCCTCAAATTATTCCATGAAATAGAAAAGGAGGAAAACCTTCGAAATTCATTCTATGAAGCTAGTATCACTATCTATGAAGCTAGTTTTGATACCAAAAACAAAGACACATAAATGAAAGAAAACTTCAAACCAATATCCCTGATGAACATTGATGCAAAAATTCTTAATAAAATACTGACAAATTGCATACAAAAAACACAGTAAAAAGATAGTGCACCATGATCAAGTGGGCTTCATCCCAGGGATGCAAGGTTGGTTCAACATATGGAAATCAATAAATGTAATTCACCACATCAGTAGACTTAAAGACAAGAATCACATGATAGCTCAATAGATGCAGAAAAATCAATTGAGAAAATAAAGCATGCATTCATGTTCAAAACACTAGAAAAACTAGGAATAGTAGGACCATACCTCAACATTGTAAAAGCTATATATGTTAAACTCAAGGCCAACATCATTCTAAATGGAGAAAACTGAAGGCATTTTCTCTAAAATCTGGAACAAGGGCAGGGATTGTGGCTTAGTGGTGGAGCACTTGCCTAGCATGTGTGGGGCACTGGGTTTGATCCTCAGCACCACATAAAAATAAATGAATAAAATAAAGGTATTGTGTCCACCTACAACTAAAACTATTTTTTAAAAAAACTATAACAAGACAAGGATGCCCTGTTTCACTACTTCTATTCAACATAGTCCCTGAAACTCTAGCCAGAACAATTAGGCAAAATAATGAAATTAAAGGGATATAAATAGGAAAAGAAGAGTTCAACCTATCCCTATTTGCAAACAACATGATCCTATATTTAGAAGACACAAAAACTCCACCAGAAACCTTCTATAACTCAGCAAAGTAGCAGGATATAAAATTAACACCATAAATCAATTGCATTCCTATACATTAATGATGAATCAGTTAAAAGAGAAATTAGGAAAAAACTACCCCATTCACAGTAGCCTCAAAAAAATAAAACACTTGAGAATCAATCTAACAAAAGAGGTAAAAGACCTCTACAATGAAAACTACAGAATTCTAAAGAAAGAAACTGAGAAAGATCTTAGAAGATGGAAAGATCTCCCATGTTCTTGGATAGGCAGAATTAGTATTGTCAAAATGGCCATACTACCAAAAGCACAATACAGATTTAATGCCATCCTATTAAAATTCCAATGATGATCCTTATAGAAATAGAAAAAGCAGTCACAAAATTCATTTGGAAAAATAAGAGACTCAGAATAGCCAAAGAAATCCTTAGTGAAAAAAGTGAGGCAGGAGGCATCATAATACCACACATTAAATTATACTACAGACTTGCTGTAACAAAAACAGCATGGTAGTGGCACCAAAACAGACATGGAGATCAATGTAACAGAATAGAAAACAGAGAGACACACCCATAGAAATACAGTTATCTCATACTAGACAAAGGCACCAAAAACATACATTGGAGAAAAGATAGCCTCTTCAACAAATGGTGCTGGGAAAACTGGAAATCCATATGTAGCAAAATGAAATTAAACCCCTATCTCTCACCTTGCACAAAACTCAACTCAAAGTGGACCAAAGACCTAGGCATGAGACTAGAAACCCTGTACCTACTAGAAGAAAATGTAGGCCCAACATGCCATCATTTCAGCTTAGGAACCAACTTCTCAACAAGACTCTTAAAGCACAAGAAGTAAAATCAAGAATAATAAATGGGATGGTATTAAACTAAAACCCTTCTTCACAGCAAAGGAAACAAAGAACATGAAGAGCACCTACAGAATGGGAAAAAATCTTTACCACATGCACCTGAGAGAGAGAGTGCATTAATTTCCAGGACTTATAAAGATCTCAAAAAACTTAACAACAGAAAAACAAATCACCTAATCAATAAATGGGCAAAGGAACTGAACAGACACTTCACAGAAGAGGAAATACAAACAGTCAACAAATACATGAAAAAATGTTCAGTATCTCTAGAAATTAGAGAAATGCAAATTAAAACTACACTGAGATTCCATCTCACTCCAGTCAGAATGGCAATTATCAAAAATAAAAGCAATAATAAATGTTGGCGAGGGGGAAAGGTACACTCATCCATTGCTGGTGGGACTTCAAATTGGTTCAACCACTCTGGAAAGCAATATAGAGATTCCTCAAAAAATTAGGAGTGAAACCACCATTTAACCCAGTTACACTACTCCTACATATATATCCAAGGGAGTGAAAATCAACATACTACAGTGACAGAGCCACATTAACGTTAATAGCGGCTCAATTCACAATAGCTAAGCTATGGAACCAACCTAAGTGCCCTTCAAAAGATGAATAGATAAAGAAAATGTGGCATACATGCACAACAGAATGTTACTCAGCCATAAAAAGGAATGACTTTATGGCATTTGCTGGTAAATGGATTGATCTGCAGATATCATGCTAAGTGAAATAAGGCAATCCCAAAAACCAAAGGCCAAATGTTCTTTCTGATATATGGATGCTAACATACAACAAAGAAGGTGAGGAGAATAGAAGTTCATTGGATTAGATAAAGGGGAATGAAGGGAAGGGAGCGGGGATAGGAATAGGAAAGACGATGGAATAAATATAATATGACTTTCCTACATACATATATGAATACACCACAGTGAATCTCTACATCATGTACATCCACAAGACTGGGATCCTAATTAGAATATGACATATTTCATGTTTATGTAAATATGTCAAAATATACTATACTGTTATATATAACTAAAAAGAACAATTTTTTTATAAAAAGAAAAGAGTGGATCATTCCCACATTAGTGATGAGCATATCAAATGTTTCATTAAACCTAGAGAAGAGTATGACACTTTCTTACAAAGCTAAATACACACTTACCATATGAACCAGCATTCAGACTCATGTATATATCCCAAATACAGATCTCTTTATTTAGTTTCAAGTCTACATATTTTTTTCACATAAAAACTCTTACTCGGAGAGCAGAACTTATTGATGGAGCGCTTTCCTACCATTCATTAGGCCTGAATTCAAACCGAGCACCACCAAGAAAAAAAATCATCTGGATATAACTCAAATGTCCTTCAATAAGTAAGTGGTTAAACAAACTACAAAGCACCATACCATGGAATACTACTCATCAATAATGTTATACACACAAAATATTAGGTACATCTCAAGGGCATATTTCTGAGTGAAAAAAACAAAGCACATAAAAACACCTAATTTAATAAAAAGGGGTAGTATAGTTAATAGGGAAAAGAAGCTCTCAAAAAAAAATGGTGCCAACTAGATATCCATGTACAAATAACTAAATCTTTTTTAAAAAATATTTATTTTTTAGTGTAGGTAGACAGAATATCTTTATTTTATTTTTATGTGGTGCTGAGGATTGAACCCAGTGCCTCATGCGTGCTAGGCGAGCATGCTACCACTGAGCCATAACCCCAGCCCAGAAATAACTAAATCTTGATCCCTACTTCATACCAACAAAAAAGACCTAAATATAGACTTGATAGAAGAGAAAAAACAACGATATTTATAGAAGAAAACACAAGACTATATGACACTCAAGTAACAGAGATTTCTTAAACAACACAAAAAATGATTAACTATAAAGGATTATTGATATATTGGACGACATTAAAATTAAGAATTCATTTTCTCAATGGAAACCATTAAGAGATTGAAAAGGCAAGCCATCAAATGGGAAAAAAAGACTGTGTAATACATGAATTCAATAAAGGTCTCATATCCAGAATATACATAGAATCCCTATAAGTCAATAAGAGACACATAGACCAATAGAAAAATGACAAAAGATTTGAACAGGCTCATGATAAAACAGGATATCTAAGTGGAGAAAAAAAATGTTTGAAAACATGCTCACCTTTATTAGTCATCAGAGAAATGCAAATTAAATCCACAATGTAATACAAGCGAATCCACACCAGAATGGATAAAATGAAAATGACAGATATTACTAACAGTATGAATTTGGAGCAACTGGAACTCTTACAACATGATGGTAGGGGTGTAAATTACTATCCACTGAAGCAAAACATGAGCATATCCTACACTGTTGCAATTCTATTCCAACAGAAAGGCAGAATAGAATATTAAGTTTTAACATCTCTCTGTCATTTATAGAACAATTTATAAAACAAGCAGTCAAGAAAAAAATCAATAGTGATGGAGAAATCTAATCACACAATTTACAAATTTCACTGAAGCAACGTATATAAAGCAATGCACCCATCAAGAAATACAGTCTTTTAAAATGCATATGGGGAATAGGGCTGTAGCTCAGTGGCAGAGCACTTGCCTAGCACGTGTGAAACACTGGGTTCGATACTTAGCACTGCATTAAAAATAAATAAATAAATAAATAAAAGCATACTGTCCATCTATTACTAAAAAAAAATTAGTAAAAAATAAAGTGCATATAATTTTCCAAAAACTGGCCAGAATCAGATCAAAAAACATATCTCATATTCCAACAGTTTTAAATAATACAAATTATGCTTCCTGTCACAGTACTGATAAGCCAGAAATCAGTAACAAAACAATAATTACAAAAAAATCCCCTATATTTTGACTCATACCCCATATACCAAAGAAGAAAGTACATTAGAAATTTAAAATAGCCTTAGATAGGCACAGTGGTACATACCTGTAATGTTAGCTACTTCAAAGCCTGAGGCAGGAGGATTGCAAATTCAAGGCCAGCCTGGGAAACTTAGCCAAAACTATGTCAAAATTAAAAAAAAAAAAAATTAAAAAGGTCTAAGGATGTAGCTCAGTATAAAGAGCTTAAGTGCAAAGTCCTGAGTTCAATCCCTGGCACCACAGAGAAAAGAAAATATCCTTAACCAAATAGTAGTGAATACATGGTATGTCAAAACTTCAAGTACATAGCTAAAATGGAATTTAAAGAAAAATGTCTTAATAGCACATTAAATAATTTTAAATCCTGAAAATAAATTACCTAAGTTTTTAAAATCATCAAAATGAATCCAAGAAAGTAAAAGGAAGGAAATAACAAATAACAGAAATTAATTATACAGAAAAAGATCAACAATGGGAAGAATCAACAAAGTCAAATACTGTTTCTTTGAAAAGACTGATGAAATTTGTAGACACCTGGTAAAATCGATGAAATAAAAGAGAACGCAAACTGACCAAGGTCAGGAATGAAAAAGAGGACACCATTGTAGAGCTACAGAAATAAAGATCATAATGAGGTATTATGACTAGTTGGTAAAAATTGTAAAATATTAGTTGAACTCTAAAATTTTCAAGGAAAATACCATTTATCAAACTGATAAAAGATTTAGAAAAAGAATAAAAAGGAAACCTGAATAATTTCATACCTATAAAAGAAACTGAATCCATAGTTAAAAACTTCCACAAAGGAAATTCCAAGCGCAGATGATTTCACCAGTAAATTCAACCAAACATTTGAGAAGAAATAACATCAGTCTAGCACAAACTCTCTCACATCATAAAGGAAGAAAGCATAGTTCTCAGCTCACTTTATGAAACCAACAAGATCTTGAGGGCCAAACCGAAAAATAAAATCATAAGAAATGATAATCTCTCTCTTGAACAAAAAGCACAAATGAAGTAAACACTAGCAAACAAATCAAGCAATATAAAGAAGTCGAATCCTCACTTAGAAATTAGATCTATTCCAAAAATACAAGGTAGCTAAAAATTAGGCAATCAATGCAATTCACCCTATTGATAGAAATAAAAGAGAAAGCACTTTGGTCAACACAGTGAATCTTGATAAACACAGAAAAGACTTTTGATAAAATTCAACAACTATTCAGGGTTAGAACCAAACAAACGAAAGACACTTAGAAAACCAGGAATAAAGGCTGAAAGGGGCTCTTTATAAAAAAATTCTTCAGCAAATATCTCTGTGTCTTTTTATTTTTCTTCAGTGCTGGGGATCAAATCCATGGCCTTCCACATGCTAAGTATGTGCCACACCACTAAGCTACACCTCAAGTCCCAAGCAAGTATTTTAACTAATGGTCAAATCTTGGAAATGTTCCATCTAAGATCAAAAGTGAGACAAGGATGTCTAATGACACCACATTGTTCCTATATGTTCACTGAAGATCCTCACCAGTGCAAGAAGAAATGAAAGAAAAAAGAAATTAAAAGATTAAAAATTGGAAAGAAGGATATAATTGTATAGATGATTATATGCGCACACAAAAATTATTTGAATTATCAACTGACTAGAGCAAGGTTGCTGAATTCAAGGTCAATATAAAAATTAAATAAATTGTTTATCAGTTTCTCATGCTTAAATTTTTGTTAATCATGTCTACCCTAAAATAGTATCTTAATCTTATTTACTTATTAAAAGTTCTTTCCCAGCTATAAACAGTTCTGAGACAACATCACGAAGTTCCATTTCATCAGTTACAATAGGACCAGTTTGTAGTATTCGCCTGGTTGGATCAGAAAGAGCTTCCAAGACAGCCAGAAAGCGGGATGCAGAGTTATCAAACATTTCATCTAACAGCCGCTCTGTGATGGTACGTGGCCACGGCAACTGGAATTAAAAAAAAAAAATGCAGTCTATTTTAGAAAGCAAAGAAAAATAGGTCTGTTTACCTAATGCTGAAAGACAGAGGTTAGTTTAACAGTGGGATGGCTGCTTTTAGGGTTTTCATTTTTTGAGACGTCACTCCAGACTCCATTTACATTTATGTCCTGCTGCTATTACATCAAAGACTTTGCCATTTGTTTCTACATTTGTGTTTCCAGGGTTGTTTATTTTGGTCTTTTTATTAAGCCAGCATCATCTCCATACACTTTGTGGTACCTTAATTATAGCCTGAAGGGACCAATACTCAAACTTTGGTTGCCTAACCATCAATTGGGTGCTTTTTAGATTCAAGACAAATCTCCAGACATTTCATGGGTCTGGGTAGGGCACTGTTACCACGCACTGAAGGAAATTCTAATGTAGAATGTCCTCAAACTCAAATTGGAATAAATATTTTACATAATAAGTAACTAGACTTGTGGTAGTTAACTCTAAGGAAAAGCTGATCAGCTATGTTCTCATAAGCTAGTGACTGTCTGGGCCTGAGTTCCCCACCACTCAGCTCTGTAATGGCCTGGAGTGGCTTCACCACCTGCAGATGGCCTCTCTCTACACTTTATCTGACAAATGGCCTGTTCTCTGCATTTAGGTTGCCTATAAGTTAAAACCAGTAGCTCTAGTTGGCATTTCTAGAATCCATATCCATCTAAAGTACCAACCATATTTCTCATGATTCTTTTGGGGGCATTTGTTTGTCTGTCTGTCTGTTTTGGTTTTTTCCTCTTCTTGGAGCTTTGGATTATTTGCCCCCAAACATCAGCTTCCCTACTCATCAGATTTTCTGCCTTTTCAATGCATAGACCAACTGATATGTTAAAAACTCAATAAAACTTTAACTCCATGCTTTGCCCTTTCTTTCCTTAAAAACAGAGGAAAGGGTTCCTTCTAAAATTTGTATTGTAGGTTAAAGTAGAGCTTTAAAGTATATATATTCAAAAAACATAATGAGCTTTCTAATAATTAGAAGTATTCAAAATAAAACCATCGTTTTTCACCAATTGGCGAATAAAGTAAATTTGTTCACAAAAATATCATAGAAAACAAGCAAAAATAGGAATAGAATATTTATCAGAGATATAGATAAACACTAAGTAAAATATTTTAAAATATAAATATTTATAATACCTATAAAAAGTAGTAAAGCTAAAGCAATAAAAAATGAATTGTCAAGTATGACAAATGAAATATTAATATATTTTAAAGATTAAAATATTTAGTAGATACATTGAAAGAATTCATTAAAAAAGGAAATACAAAGAATAAACCCAAATATAAGAAGGATCAAAGAAAGTTAAAATGTCAAGCCATTCAATTGTAAAGCTGAATTAGCAAAACATATTTAAATAAATTTGCTAACTGATTTAGCAAAAGTGTTCTAACAAATAATATCAGGATAATAATACCTTGCAATAAAATTAGTATATGCAAGTTACCACCTTGAAAACAAGAGTATCCATGTTGGAAACACTTATACCTATAAATGTTTGGCACTATAAGTTCTCTTGGCACTATATACCAAGAGAACTAAAAATATTTGTATAATTCAGAAATCCTACATTTTTAATTTTATCCATAGGAAATAAAAGAAAGAAAAAATAGCATTTCTAAAGATGTTACATCAATATTTATAATAGTAAAAAATTGGAAATATCTAAAATAACAGCAGTAAAAACTAGACAAATTAGGTTACATATACTGTGCAGAATATATTATACAACCTTTCAAAATGTGAGAGTGGATGAGAATCTAAATGACGCAACCCACACAGTCCATTCCACCTCTAAATGCTGTGGTCTCCGTGAATCTACTCCATGAGATATACTCTGCTAACTCTCCAACATACTACACCTTCCCCAGTTGAAATCTATTTCTTGTCCCCAACCAACTTTACTTTGCCTCCAAACTATGATTATGCTCTTCTTTTTTACTTAGAATGCTCTCCTCCCTTTCTAGCCAAGTCCTGCCCATTATTCCAAGACCATTCAAAAAGCCAAGACTGTGACTTAGTCTTTTCAGCATTATACTATACTTAAAAACACAGGTATTCAATACATGATGGTTGAATACATGAATGAATAATAAAAAACAAGCATTATAACTAATATTTACTGAAGACCTACTGTGTGCAGGAATGACTTTATGTATGTCTTTTAATCCCCACCACTATTATTTTCTTCTTAAAACATATCACAAGATATAAATTGTATTTATTATGTAGTTTCTCCACTAAAATGTAACCTCATCTATCTTGTTCACATAGCAGACACTTTATAATTTTTTATTGAATGAATCACTAAATGATTCATCAATAGGAGTTTGAATTAGTAGTCCTTTAAAAAAATCTTTTGAAATCCAGAATAATGTATTGTAAGAAAAGAACTGAATTACAAACATAAGTGTTCTCAAAAATAGATGTAATGTATATTGAAATTTCATTATTTTGTGGAAACATAATAAAATTACTTCATACTTATAAAGTAGGACATTCTGCAATACATGTCAAGGTAATATGACATTATTAAAAAAGGGCATGTTGGCTAATCTCTGTCAAAACTACCCACTAAACAATTATAATTGTTCTCTGAAAAAACATAGCACCAGAATTTTTCATACAAAATCATCTTGAAGGAAATCATAAATAAATGAGGCTTTAATATAATTTAAATGGAATTTTATACATTTTTCTTTGAAAGTAGATTTAATTTTGCTATCAGGATGACTGTAAGTCCTAATGTGCTAAGGCATGACAATTTTGGAGCTTTGGATATTTAATTTTGGTTTGCAAAGAGGAAAAAAAATTGCCGATAAGGGAAAAAAGTTGCCCCCTATCCTCTCACAAAAACAACAGCATTATTCCTTAACAATACCAGCAGTTCATCCAAGGAATTTCCTATGATTTGTTAAGTTATCACTGTCACCAATTACATGCCATTGATCAGTATGGGGCATGATTTTAAAGGAATATATGATATGTACTTCTAGGCTGGGTATTCAATATAGTCACACTAAAACAGCATTCAAACAGTACTATGTTCAAATATTGGTACTTAATTATCATGATTTCTTTAAAAGAAGAAAAGTAATTATTCCTAAACATCACGAGAAGAACTGAGGAGAGACAGTACAGTTCTTGGAGCAGTGAGAAAACACTGGGCTGAGATGCGATTTTCATTCAAATCTGCCAGCAGTTGGCTTGTGACCTTGAGCCAGTAATTTAAATATTCCAAGCTTCATTTTCATCATTTGTAGCAGAAAAGAACTAAACCAGGTGATTTCCCAAGTCCCTTCCAGGTTCTGAGACTCTGCAACTACCTCTTCTGTAGGGGAAACTACCCGTCTTCTTCCCCCTCACTTTCATTTTCAGTCCCTACAAACGAGCTCACAGAAGAGAGTTGGTGGCCATGTAGGGCCGTCGGGGACAGCTTCCAAGAGATACCAAACTGGACCTTGAATGATATGGAGCTCAAAAAGGCAAAGGGGGGAGTGAGAGAAGAAAGAAGTCAGGAAGGAAAGAGGGGGAAGACCCCACAAGGCATAACTTCATCTCACTCCCTCCCTCCCTGGTGACAGTCCTTGTGCTGTTTGCCAAAGATACTTGTTGGGAGGGGCTGTGTGACTAGTTGTGATATGAAAGAAGAGGCTCATGTCACCTCCATGTGGAGCATCATGACCCAGGCAAGGTCTTCCAGAGCTCTCTCATATCCTCTCCAGCACAAAGGCCAACAATTTTCTAAATGAGTGCTTCTCCTTAGCCTGGCCCTGAGAAGCTGTCAGAAGTACAGACCCGGGGCTGGGGCTGTAGCTCAGTGGTAGAGCGCTTGCCTAGCATGCGTGGGGCACTGGGTTCGATCTTCAGCACCGCATATAAATAATAAATAAATAAAATAAAGATCCATCAACAACTAAAATAAATATTTTTTTAAAAAAAAAGAAGTACAGACCCCTGCTAACTCTACCAGTATCTGTTTTAAGCCACCTGAGGTGCAGGGCCTGTTTTATGCTGCAGTGTAACCTAGTTCCTGCACACCCCCAAAGGTAAACCCAAAGCTGATGAGAATGGATGCCTTCACTTTCTCTCCATCTTCAAAGCACACTAAGCCAACACTAAGCAGTCAGAGCAAGGGCCTGTGCAGTTCTACTCAGGCCTGTTCATTTGCAAGAGCCTATACATTCATACCTTTCCCAGGTTCCTCCTCAGCCTCTCATCTTAACACTGCAAAACCAGGATTGTGCTAAGGCATGGAAAGCTTGAGAGAAAGGAATAAAGTGAGGCCATATCTGAGGTGGGAAAACATTCCTCTCACTATTTGCCTATTGGTGCAGAGAATCTGGGTCAGGATTTAATCCCTGGTGACTATTAGAAGATCCAGAATAATAACACAAATGCACTGCAAAAAGAGTTTTAAATAAAGAAGAATTTTTAGACTTACACTTTGAGCTTCCTTTAGGTTAAGTCTTATCTTTGGTCTAAAGATAGTTTTGGTTTTTCTTCTAGATTCAAATACTCCTCTTTTGAAGATCATCACCGCCATCTGCCTCCAACAGAAGAATCGTGTATGAGTAACAGTGGGCCACACTTCCTTACTACTAATATTAAGTACCTAATCAACTGTGGAGTGAAGTAAATTTTTTTTATTTCATGAAATTTTTATACCTTTATTGCAGCCTCTCTAAAATATCTTCTGGATTCTTCCTGTGATTGTGAGGAACTCATTAATTCCAGTTGCCTTAACTCATCAATTTTAGCTAATCCACGCCGAGCAAATGCCTGTGTGCAATGAAAATAAATTCAGTTCATAATAAGTTAGAACATAATGATTAAAAATGTATAAAGATAATATGTTTTGTTGTCCTAGACATTTGATTTAATCTGTGAATTAAACTGCAGGCTGCTGCTGACTCTTGGTAACACAGTAGCTATCCAGTCTATCATTTTCTTTAAGCATCACTAAACTCTACAGGTCTAAACTTATAAACTGTCACACAGGCTAAATTTATGAATCATAGCTCAGTGGCAGAGCACTTTGCCTAGCATGTGTGAGGCACTGGGTTCGATTCTCAGCACCTCATAAAAATAAAATAAAGGCATTCTGTCCACCTACAACTACAAAAAAAATTTTTAAAAAGTAAAGGAAGCTAAAATAAAGGTAAAACAGTACCTTCAGATTGTCACTTCCTTGGCACTACTTACACATACACACACACACACACACACACACACACCTATTCTCAGGTGCTCTTCTCAAATCCTAACCTTCCTATATAATTTGCTGTATAATCTATTCAACTGCTCACATTGTACACTATATTGTGAGGTCCTTAAAAGGTTTCATCCATTTTTGCACCCCAATACCCAGCATACAGGGAGTACTGAATAAATATCTGAGAAAGGGAAGGTAGGAAGAAAGCAGTCTTATCTAATCATGTCATCACTTTTATAGTTCTCTACAGATAATAACAAGAGTTTAAAAGAGATATCAGAGTTCAATAACAGTGTTCATGCCACTTATTTTAACATTTCTTTGCAGTATTTTATTCATAAGTTGTAAATTTTAATGAAGATGCTTCCAGACCAATAGCATATTAACATGCATGAAGGGTTAAATTCTCCAATTATGAAGAATCCCAAAAGCAATCAAATGATCAAAACTCTACAAATGTTCCACTCCCTATTAATATTAACAGCTATAGAACAAAATGTGTCACCCCTGGTATACCAAAGATAGCTATACATGTATGGTGAGTAGTTTCTAGAATGTATCCTGGGCTATAAAATTTCGCCATGAGGGTTGAATTAGTCTATTCCTCTGCCCAGGAACTACTGCCTTTCAACATTTCAGAATTAGTCCAGGCAGGAAAAACTAATGTAAAGAAACCTTCAGTAAGGCTAGATGATTTATTTGTGGTTGTGAACAGAATACAAGCAGGTATTTGTGCAGCTGTGAAGGCCGTGTCCTGCACAAGACTCCCAGACAAACCTGTAGAGTAAAGGCTAATATCTACCCAGTACCCTGTTGGCCCAGAGGTAGGGGTGCCTATTTCCTGATCTGGCTCAGTGAACAACTCTATACCATATAGAGAAAGTGACCTCCCTTCCTCCGTGGTGCTAGGGATAGCACCCACAGCCTCAAGAGTGCTAGGCAAGCCGGGCGCAGTGGCACACGCCTATAATCCCAGCACTTAGGGAGGATGAGACAGGAGAATCACAAGTTCAACACCAGTCTCAGCAACAGCAAGGAGCTAAGCAACTCAGTGAGACCCTGTCTCTACATAAAACACAAAATAGGGCTGGGGATGTGGCTCAGTGGTGGAGAACCCCTGAATTCAGTCAGCAGTACAAAAAAAAGAGTGCTAGGCAAGCACTCCACCACTGAGCTACACCCCCTTTTTAATGTACACAGAGATGCTGCACAAGACAATGGCAGGCCCTGCTGAGGTAAGCTGTATTTCAAATACAAGAAAAAACAGAATATAATGACGGTGGCTGGAAGCAGAGAAGCAGCAAAATAAATGTAAAACAGGTGGCATAGAATACAAAACTAAACAGGAAAGGGCTTAGATGCGTGAACAAAACAAGGGAAGAAAGATACCAGAAATTATTTTCAGAAGACAAGTGAAGAGAGTGGAAGTTAATTGAGCAGAAAGGAAAGAGCAGAAAGTACAGCAGGAAATAAACCAAATGGAACAGCCAAGTAGCTTTCTTCAAATAAAGGCCAGAACTTTTGTCATGGCTTCCTTTCAATTCCTTGGTTGTTTTTGTCTTGTTTTGTTTTCTTGAGGGCATCCAGAGAAGAAAATGCCAAATAAGCTGTATTTCAAATGTCAGAATCACCAGAATTTAAGTCACATACCTCCCCATGAACACCCACTTGGCAGTCGTAGTAGCACTGGCAGACAGCAGTGTAAAGGGTGGCTCTCCATGTCAAGTGCCTGACAGACAGGAGTGAGACAGAGGATTCCATACACATGCTGGCCCACAGCAGGTATTCTAAGGCCTGAGAAACAAAGGGCACAATTGAATTGATTGTCGTTTTAATGATGATTTTGCTGAATATCTCCAAACTCTAAATATCTCCAAACAAGCTGCTGACTACTTAAACCGAAAGCACCATAAACAGGAAGTCAAGAGAAAACAAATATTGTAAAATAATTCAGAGAATTTAAGATCTCAGGGTAGCCATTTTAGAGCCTCTTCCTTCTTAGCTTCTAAAGTCACCCTGTGAGTTCAGCTTGTTTTTATTAAACTTTATCAAGAGCCAAAATTAGTCTAGGAATTCCCTCCAAGGATACAATGGTTGCTAGCTGGCCTGGAACCAGGAGGTTGTTCAGGTATAGGAAGGTGGGAAAAATAGGAAAGCTAGAATCCAGTGATGAAACAAAAATTCAGATCAAATAAATCTAGGTTCCAGTCCCAGTTTTACCTCTCTTGACTACAACACTGCAGAGCTATTATGGAGAAAGAGACGATGATGTGCTAACATGGTATTTGGCACATTGTAAGCATTTTGTAAATGGTGCCTATTACCAGCATAATTATTTCAAAGGTACAAATTGAAACATAATGGTGGGAGAAGGATCACAAGGCCATTGCTCTGTCCGTAGGAACATACATAACAGCTTCCCACGTTCTTCTAGCTGAATGGCTTTTCCCCCAAATCCATTGGTTAATTCTTTTTTGACATACTCTTCCCAAACACTAGACAAGGAAACACTATGACTATTTCAATCTTCACCCTTTCTGCAAAAAGATTCCAAAAGCTCAAAGGCTTACTGGATTATATTCCTTTTTACTTGATTTAATAAGAAGAAAGGAAATTTGGTCTCTGCTCCACGTATTATTATAAGAACTATTACAGGGGTGAAAATAAGAATCTGTGAGTTAAATGTGTCAGAATCTCAAATTCTAAATTCTACCCATGGCTATTCCAGCCCTCATCAAGCAGGTGTTGACATGTCTCCCTGGACTATTAGAATACCTTTTCTTTCCTCTCACCACCTCCCTTCTTACACACCACTTGATACACCTTCATCTCCACCAGAGTTACCTTTCTAAAACATAAATGAGGTTGTGCCACTCTTGTGCTAAAAACACTTCAGTAGGGGCTGTGGCTATGGCTCAGTGGCAGAGCACTTGCCTGGCATGTGTGAGGCACTGGGTTCCATCCTTAGCACCACATAAAAATAAACAAATAAAATAAAGGCATACTGACCATCTACAACTACAAAAAAAATTAAAAAAAAAAACACTTCAATGGCTCCCTGTTGCCCATATGACAAAGTGCAAACCCTTTACTAGGGCATGCAAAAGGTCCTCATCCCTACTTTTATTCATGCCCTAGTCCCTATGTTTCTTTGCCCATTACTCTTGACCTTGCATCCTACACTTAAAGCTGGTCCAAAAGGCTTTCCATGATCTCTCTCCACAGTGCTCTCTCCTTCACCTTCCCTGTAAGACTAAGCTGAACACTTCTTCCGCTGCTAGCAGTTTTACCTTGGACACTTTGCATGTACCTCAGATTCTTAGTCTGCAAAACAGGGTAAAAGTAACTATTTCACAGAGTTGTTTGAAAATTAAATGAGTTAACACATGTTAAATGTTTAGACAATGACTGGCACATGGGAAGTGTTAGCTTGAGTGATGAAAAGAAAAAGGAGAGGGCTGGAGTTATGGCTCAGTGGCAGAGTGCTTGCCTAGCACATGGGAGGCACTGGGTTCGATCCTCAGCACCACATAAAAATAAAATAAAGATATTCTGCCCACCTACAACTAAAAAATAAATATAAAAAAAGGAGAAAGGAGGAAGAAGAAGGGGGTGTAGAAGAGAACTAGTTGTTGAAGACTTTTCTAATGTTCTTAGAAATGGCCACTGCCTCATTTCCATCTCTACTGTAATTGTGTTATAAGTGTATATATATATTATCCACGTGCATTTTTATATACACATATACAGGTTAACTATCCCTGATCCAAAATACTGGGAGGAGAATTGTTTTAGATTTTGGACTTCTTCTTGTTTTGGAATATTTGCTTTATAATAATGAAATATTTGGGAGATGAGACCCAAGTCTAAACATGAAATTCATTTATGTCTCATATATACTTTACATACACAGTCTGAAGGTAATTTCATACATTATATTTAGTGCATCTAAATATATTTAACCCATCACATGAGATCAGATATGAAGTTTTCCACTGTGGCATCATGTTGGTGCTCAGAAAGTTTCAGATTTAGAAGCATTTTGGATTTTGGATTTTCAGATTAAAGATGTTTATCTGAATCACACATCACATCCAATTGCATTAACATTACATGAGCAACTCCAAAAGTAAACTGTTATCTCTTTGAGAACTGGAATAGTGCCTTATTTATTTTTATATCAGCAATACCTGGAAGAGAGCCATGTACATAGCAGATATTCTCAAGTCTTATTAAACAAATTCTATAAACAACCTTGACGTGAACAGAACCAGTCACAGGAGAGCTGACAAGTATCCTAGATTCTTGAATAATGATAATAAATTTGTACAACAGAAAAAAGCCCCTCTTCCCAAAACAAATTAGGCTTTCAATAATTGAGGAAATACTTTTTAAAAAATTTATCTGTAGTGGGTCAATGAAAAGGTAAATCATTGAAAACATCCTGCAGTTTCACATACATAAAGCAAAACCAGCAGCTTGGCAGGATATTTAGTAGTTAAAAGTAAACTTAAAAACACTAATAGGGGCTGGGATTGTAGCTCAGCGGTAGAGCGCTTGCCTCGCATGCGTGAGGCCCTGGGTTTGATCCTCAGCACCACATACAAAGCAATAAAATAAAGGCATTATGTCCATCTACAGCTAAAAAAAAATATTAAAAAAATATTTTAAAAAAAACACTAATAACATTTAGACCCCATTATCATCTTTGGGGTCCTCAAAGATAGAGTATATAATGCATACACAAGCAATTCAGCGGAAATCCAAGGGAAAGAAGGTTGACAAGGCAGAATTCCTCATTGTCTGGGAAGTTTTAACTTCAGAAGAAAGAAACTGTTGGAAGTAGATCAGAGTTTGAAAGCAAATTGTAATATTCTTTGCTATTCCCTGGAATGTAAACGTCTCCTACTAGCATGTAAATTCACAAGGAAAGGAAACTTGTCTGTCTTGTTAACTACTGTATTCTCTGCCCCTTGAACTTTACCTAGTAAATAACAGAGGCAGTAGATGCTTGTTGACTGACCAACCAACCTTCACTGAAAAGTTTCAGTTTGTGATGCTAAATGTGGAGATATTTCAATCAATCATAGAATTAAAGGGATGAAAGTCACTCTATACTTCTCCTCCACCAACATCACAAGCACCACCACTGGATGGATGCCTCACAACTATCTTCTCTGAGAGCTACTGTGCCCAGTAAAAAGGAACCCACCATGCAGTGGCAGAAGACAATTTTTAAAATGAAAAGTATTTCCATAATCTAAAATGAAATTCATCTTGATAAACTTCCAGTTATGCCTTCAGGAACAATATCAAACAATCCAAAACCTAACTCTCAAAGTACAGCCTTCCAAGATCTGAAAACACCTAAGCAACCTGCCCTCTCCTCCAGATCTCTCTCCAGGATAAATTCCTGAGTATTTCCAAACCTCCCTTTTCCAGCATGGTTAGTCTTCTGTAGCTTTGCTCCAGGTGTTCAATGCCCCTTTTTAAGGGTATGGCTAGCCCACAGTATGGTGAAAAGACTTGGTCCTGGTTCTGGACACTGCACTCTGCTAAGTCTGCCTGAGGTCGCCTGACAGCTCCTTTGGCTGTCACTGTTGTTTGCTAACCATGCCACTGTGAACTGATGGGAAATTAACAGTCGTCACACCTCTTCAGCTTTTTCACATCCACTGTTCCCTCACTGCCCCTATTTGAATTTTTGCATCTGAATCATTGTGGCTGGGTTGGAGGGATGAGACTAAGCCATGTATAAATTAACCCCTTTAAATTCACATCTTTCCAAAATCCCTTAAAACTCATGGTATTAGAAATTTCACATTTCACAATAAAAATGGCTTCACTAACAGTTGTTCATATTGTACTCAGATTTGTCTTTAGAGTTAGAATTCAAGGAAATCACAGGATTTCATGCCAGAAGGAACTTTAATTTAATCTGATTCCAAGAGGCTAAACTGCTTCTAAGCAAGAGAACCAGAGCTGGAATTGAGGACTTTGAAGTCCCAAGTGCAGCATTCTTTCTACCACACAGAGCAGCTGTGACAAAGGGGAGACACTCGCCAAAAACCACTTGGGAGTCCTAAAAATTCTCTTTCAGGTTTGAAGATTAAAAATCATTTCCCAAAATAGGCTGGGTGCAATGCCACACACCTGTAATCCCAGAGGCTCAGGAGGCTGAGGCAGGAGGATCACAAGGTCAAAGCCAGCCTCAGCAACAGTGAGGTGCTAAGCAACTCAGTGAGACTCTATCTCTAAATAAAATACAAAACAGAGCTGGGGATGGGGCTCTGTTTTGTATTCAAGTGGTCAAGTGTCCCTGAGTTCAATCCCCAGTACCCTCCCAAAGTCATTTCCCAAAATGACTTAATCTGTGGCATTTTTTCTTATCCCTAAAAGCTAGAAATAATTATTTCTATTGATAAAAACATGATGGGATAAAGACTATACCAAAAAAAATACTTTTTTTTTAATATTTATTTTTTAGTTGTAGGTGGACACAATATCTTTATTTTATTTTTATGTGGTGCTGAGGATCGAACCCAGCGCCTCCCGCGTGCTAGGCGAGCACGCTACCACTGTGCCATAATCCCAGCCCCCCCCAAAAAATACTTTTAAAACCTAAATTATTTCATCCAAAACATGAAACCAAGCAAGAGCATGTTTTGGGTATCAGTAGGAGAAAAACACACACACACACACACACACACACACACACACACACACACACACACAATCAAGTTAGCCACAAGATGGCACTGCAGCCTCATTTATTTTAGCTTATATTTGAGGAAAATGACAGTGAAGCAATTTCAAAGTTGATTTCAAGTTTATGCAATGGTATGTGGAATAACTTGACAATTATTGTTTAAGCCAAACACTTCACCAAACCATTTCAGTTTTATAGTAAAATGAAACAGAAATCAGAGGGTTTTTTTAAGAATGAATCAATTCTACTGTAGTCTTTAATGTTTGCTAAGTACTATATACTACAGTTCGTTTTAAATGCCAGAAGAGAAACAAGAGTATTCTATAAACAAAAGCAAAGTTGTCGTATATATTTATGGAAAGAGATTTCAGTAATATAACCTCCCTGTATTCTTTAAGCTTATATTGGTGACCTGCCTCAG
>PVHX01025368.1:0-22474 GCA_004024805.1 Geosciurus inauris | reverse complement strand
TGTACGAAAAGTATAAAGAAGGAGGCTGGGGGGAAGGAAGGGGAGAACAAAAGAGAACCAAGGAAGGCAAGAAGAGCGCTCAACAAAATAAAGATTGCTTTCTGAGAACAACGGCGTGATTATTGTCTCCTGCTGGCGGGCAACAATATATGTTGTCACATTTTATCAAAGGACATCTATGCATATATTGAAATAAATATTTTATAGTGAAATATATTGACTGACATAACTTTATCCAGATTTGCATTCCTCCATTAAGTTCTACTGATTATTTTTTCCTTATTTGTTCATAACAAAGGCTAAAACAATAATTCTGGAATTTTTAAATAGTGTTATCTTGTACCAGAGAGGATTTCCCTCATTCAATACAAAACACTAGAGTGTAGATTATCTTAATGCAATTAATGACATACCTGATTCAAGTACAATTTTGAGTTTTCATGATTTGATTTAACTTGTATGCTCTCTTAAGTTAAAAGTTTATAATTCCCTAGAGCAGAGCACACATCTCCAACAGTATTTCCAGCAAAATGTCAAAATCGTGGGGTGGGGCTAATAGGAACAGATGCATTCTGATAGCTCCACAAAATGATTTTATGTGTAAAATATATCAGGGAAGTAGCAGAGCACTGAAGATACTGAAAGTACCATTTGCATATATAATAATTTCAAAAATGATATATGTTCTTAGAGACTATAACTTCTACAGGATTGCAATTTGTGCTGTCATTCATGTTTCTTCATAGTAAATGAGAGCTTAAATAATTTTTTTTGAAAAAATGGTAAAGGGAGCTTCATACACTGGAAGTTTGGGAAGAGGAAGAGGACGAAGAAAGGGAGTAGGGACTCCCTCACAATTAGTAGTTAGTATTTATTGGATGGGGGCTCTGTGGTGCTCACTAAAGTCCTGGTATTTGATCCTAGGAAGATGAGGGTCTGACCTGGGCTCAGAAGGGACCTGGTACTGAACAAGAGTTCAGATTTGAAAACTGTTCATAGTCCTCTTCAAGGAAGCCACATTTTCAAAATTTAGGGTGATATTTTTTTGAAAGATTTGTAAATAACAGCTTTTTTATGTGAACCTAAGTATAGTAAAAATAATTCCAAGGAAATAAATTTTGCTAATTTAAATTGCATAGGAAGGCAAGTATCCTTCATATCTAGTAATTTATAATTTAAATTTATTTTTATGCTAGTATCACTCTAGCATAATGTGTAAGTAGGTGTCTAAAAAAACTCATTGACAGTTGAGGAATTTTTTACCATAATATTTTTCAAATTTATAGTTGAGCTTTATATTTATGAGCTAGTTTACTATAACAGAATACCTGAGACTAGGTAATTTATAACAAACAAAAATTTACTGGCTTACAGTGTTGGAGGCTGGGACTCCAATACAAAGGTGCAGTGGTTTGGTGTCGCATAAGGACCTGGTTGATCTCTGCTCCAAAGTTGGTGCCTTGAAGGCTATATCCTCCAAAAGGTAGGAACACTGCTCCTCACATGGCAAAAGAGTGAAAAGGCTGAGAGATACAACTCAAAACAACCTTTGCTAAAGCATCAGTCTGGCCAAAGGAGGTAGAACCCTCCTGTCCTAATCACATTTTAATGGCTTCATCTCTCAATAGTGGTACATTAGAAACTAAGTTTTAGTATATGCCAGGCGCAGTGGTGTTCCTATGTAGTACCAGATACTTATAAGGCTAAAGAGGAAAGAGAGACAGAAAGAGACAGAGACAGAGAGACAGAGAGAGAGAAAGGGATAACTGAAAAAAAAAAAGGAAAAAAGAAGAAGAGAGAAGGAAGAAAAGGAGGAAGGAAAGGGAAAGAAAGAGAGAAAGGAAGGAAGGAAGAGAGTGCATGAGTTTGGGGCTATGGATGTAGCTCTTGTAGAGCTCTTGCCTAAAATGCATGAGAACTTGGGTTTGATCCCAAAACTGCAAAATAACTAAAAAGTTTTTAAAAATTTAAGAAGAATTTGGAAGGCAACAGACATATCGTGGTAGCAGGTTATAGAATTTTCAAAGTCAGTTTGTTCCTCTTTTTAATACATACTACCATAGAACTCTTACTGGTGGGATTACCACAGAAGGCAGAAAAAGTAAAACTCTTACTTAAGTATCTTGGGTAAGAAGTATAAAATTACCTCTTTGGGGTTTCATCAACTACTTTGATAAATCCCATTAGATGGAAATGTTCCTCAGTTGGCATCTGCAGCCAGACTTTCTGCCTATCTGACTACCTCTCTGTAGCTCCTTGAAGGAGATGTCAGTTGCCTATTGAATGCATCTATTCTCTCAAGAATCTATCATTTTCCTTGCTAATGGTTTTAATATCTACTCATCTTTGCTTTGAGGGCAGCCTCATATAGCTAAATGACAACCAGATGCTTTTTTTTTCTTTCAGATGCTATGCAAACATCTCAAAGTTCTTATTTCTGAACTGACATTTATCCATGCCTTAAATCTATCCATCCATCTATCTGCCTATCTTCCATGCATCTATCTACCTATGATCTGTCCTACATCTTTTCTCTCCTTCCCTAAGCCCATGTTGAATATCTGAATGTAAAAGTGATTGCCTGTCAAGTGGCTTCATCCTGTAGTTTTCCCAACTGCTCTCCCCTCTGTTTTCAGCATGGACCCAACTATATTTCATCTGCCAAGCTTATCCTACAGTGACCTTTTTAAACATTCAAATCTGATCATATTATTAGATATGTAAAAATCCTTCAGTGACTCCCTGTAGCTTTCAAAGCAATATTGAAATGCCATTGCTTAACAAAGAATATTACTTGTTATTTGGCAATTTCCTACTTTTATGCTACTTCTTTGGAAGTTTAAAAAAGTCCTCTCTGTCCCACCCTCTCCATAATATCATACTCACTAATTTCTCGACACTCATATTAGCTTTCCATGATTACATATTTCAATTTAGAAGTCTTTCTTCAGAGCATCCTATAGAGAACTCTATTAGAGCAATTACTACAATTTATTATACATAGTATTTATTTTTCATATTAAGCCTTAACACCTTTGAGGACAATGATTTTTCCTAATCTGACATTGCGACTCATGGAAATAGACTAATACTTAGAATATAATCAATGTCCAGTGAACTTGGGCTGTAAGAATGGATGAAAAAATTAGTGTTTGAATGCTACATATTTGAAACATGGAAAAAATCAACTTATAATTCATATATATTTATACACACACACAGAATATTGAGACTATCAAGTCTACACAATATAAATCAAGAAGAGTTGAAAAATCCGAAGGCACTATTTATAAATGTTACTGTAGTGCGATGAGTGATAAAGAAAGGATATTTATTTTTTCAAATGCTGCATTTAATTGTACAGTAAAAAGGTATAAGTTTATAAAATTTAATATATGATTTATTATTTTATAACACCAATGCCAAATTTTTGAACAGAGATATGGTAGAGTTGCTTTATATAGCTCCTTTAAATTTACCTCTTATGTTAGGACTATGAATTGATTCAGTAAGTTTTGCAAATAAAAAAATAAGCCAATGAGAAGTTTAGTTGTCAATTGTCTCAATTACAGTAGTTCAGAGAAGTCTGAGAGATGACTTGGGGGGGGCCTAGTAAACATTGATTTTCTCTATTGCATTACTGTGGCTTTGTTAATGTGGCTTGTATTATTTTGTTAATTAGGAAGAATAGTTTATATAAATAAGAGGCTTTCTGAATAAAATACATCCTGTAACTCTAAAGGCAAAGTTTTATTACCTTTATTTTAAAAATCATAACTATACATGATAACTAAGTTCTTGGCAATAGTGTCCTAAAATTCTAATAGTAGAAAAGAATCATCTTTAGTCAAGTCTGGACATAGAATAGGGAGCCCTGATAACTTTCTGTCAAAGGATTTCCAGAGGAATCACTTGTGTAAATATGTTTGTGTATTTATATGCATACTTTTTCTGTGTAAAGAATGAGGGGAATATGTATTTAAAGACATTGTAGTCAATATTTTAATGTCTTTGCTCTGTTATAACCTGGCTTTATGAGAGCACTCAAAATAAGATTTGTCCTATGTTTCTTACTCCGCTCTTAAGTTTAACATATACAGCAAATGTATTTACAAATATGTGCTATAATTTACTATATATGAATTCTACTCTTAATTGACCAGCTTTAAAATAACAACTGAAGTGCATTTATTTAAAATATCTTCCCCCAACAAGACATATTAAAATGCATCTTTACAGTTCTCATAGCAACATTTGTTGTGCAAGTGCCTTCAAATTTAAATATGGCCAAGTCATAATTATAGTCAAATGAAGGCAAATGCAAGAGTGGTTCTAAGAGGCTTATCCTTTTAAACTGCAAATTTAGCTCTTTTACATAGGCAGGTTTAATTTCAAAGATTTTCAGTGTAGAAACTAATTAATTAGTTAATAATGCATGAAGCCAGTAGAGCATTATCAGTGCTATATCCCAGATGGAAAACCAGAACAAATGAGGGAACTTACATTTAATTTGACCCTTTTCAACATGAAAACTTTAGGCTCTTCTTGTTGTCTTGTTACATTTTCATCAGTTTACCCTTCATATCTTTAGTTGTCTACCCGGCTCCATCTTCACAAGATGATATAATTTTTAGATTCCTGGAGTGTAAAAGGGAGGTGACAACAAATTGAAAAGGATGTCATTTAATTAGCTTAATAAAGCTGATTCTCAGAACTGAAGTGATTCTTTAATGTGATAGCACATTATCCTGTATGGGCTGGTAACGTCCATCTGCTAAATCGTCATTTCTCCTTTATCATGACAACTGGCAACCCAGTGGTCTAAGGAATTTAATACCTCCATCCCTGAGTCACCCCTGCCCAAACACATAGGAAACCGAGGAAGTAAACTGAGCCTCTCTTCCTTCCAGGCTATACTTATTATTCCCAAAGTCTTATAAAAGCTAAATAGAAATGTGATTTTTATCAGAAAATGTATCCCTTTCTTTTATATCTCTTATTTATCCAGGATACTGATTTGAAAAGTGTTAACTTTTGTACTAATATAACTATTCTACTACTTCTTGTGTATTTATTATGTTCTCTTATGAATAAAAATGCTACAAATTAAAATCTGGTCTAATTAATTAAATTAATTTCTTCTTTGGCATAAGGTAAAATTCAAATATCTTCCATTCCTGTTTCCTTTACCAGTGACAAATATGGCAATGTGTTACAATGTATATGAACTCCAATTGTCTATTTTAAGGGGTCTTATATCTCTGAAAGACCTAAAATGGACAAAGGACAAACTTTTGTCTTTAGGAATAAAAGGTGAGATTGTGAATCTTTAAGAGTCTCACTACAAATAAAGTAACCTCAGATGTTCTTCCTTCCTAAGAATTCACATGTCTTACCCTATTAGTTGAAAGTTGAGAGTGTAGAATTACTACTTGAAGCACTATTAATCTAAATAAATGCCTACCTAGTACAATGAGAAAAACACATAAACTTCTTCCACTAATTAAAGAGAGTACTTTTGAGGATCTACCAGGCCTTTGGTCCTACCAGGTCCAAGCTGTGGTAGGGGTGGAGCAGATTACAATGGTTGTTAGGATAGACTTCACCTGAGAGCATCAGCTCACAATAAAAAGCCAAGTAAAAAAATACCAATGTGCAAATTTCTAAACTAATAACTAACATGAAGTGAGGAAAATTCTTACCCAGGCATCAGAAATTCAAAAGCAAAAAAATAGAAGAGCATGCTGTAGAATGAGCACTGTAGAATGTTAGATTCCTCACATTTTCCTTTACCATCAAACTATAATTTTATAAGACTGTCAGGATATTTTCAGGAATTTATGAATTGAGATTCAAGAATAGTAGAAATATTCTAAATTTTAGTTGATTTTCTCGTAACATATCCTACCCCACTAAGGGTGGGGGGGACTTAGTTTTACTTCTAACTTATTGCAACAGAAAATAAACCATCCCACATTTGGAAGTTTTCTTTCCTTCTAAGTATTCACTACTTCATTTAACAATTGGATATTGTAGTTGCCACATCAGTTGCTGGAAAAAGAAGTATAAATATAATAGACAAAGTTCTTATCCTCAATCACTTTCCTGTTTAGTATGGGCATCAGATCATTAAAGATGGGGTTATAGGACAGAGCAACAAGTACAATTCATGGAAAAGGAAGCTCCTAGGAATGTAAATCTGACATCATAGAAAAGATTGCTTGTTTGTGAGCAGGGAAGGGGTAGCAGTGAAGGATTCCTCCCATGATAAGACATGTAAACAGTGCTTTGAGGAATGACTAGTGGTAACTGGGTAGAAAGGAAGGAGGACACTGTTCCAGAAACAGTTTTAAATGTGATGTTGATAGTCAAAGAAGAAGAAATTCATATTCTATGAAGAAGTCAGATGAGCAGGAAGGAGGAAAGGAGAAGATCCACAGGACAGATGGTAAGGGAGGGAGCTGATACTAGATGTTCATTTAAATGAAAATTAGTATAATTGTTTTCTGATTTTTTGTTTTAATTTTGTGATGGCAGCAGGAGTGTGTGTGTGTGTGAACTACAACTCAGTCTGGAAACAGTGTACTAAGACTGACAGAATCCTAAGCCAGCAAGATAGGATATAATGAAAAAACATGGAGAAAATGCTAAGGCAATCTCTACCAGACCTTGAAGAGATCCTTTTATTTGAAATGGAGAAATCATTTTGCTACAGACCTTCCTTCTACCTCTTCCTCCTGAGTCTTTCTGTCTCTCTGTTCATTTAATACTCCTCATTTTGGTAGAATCTAAAAAGTACTACCAGAAGCAATTGATAGATTGATCTTTCCCTTAACTCATAATAATTCGTGATTTCCTTTTTAAATTTTAACTTACTCTAGTGTAATGCTTTATTCTGAAAGTAGAAACTTGGTTTTCAAATGCCTGTCCCATGTCTAAGTGCATATACTTGATTTCTAATGTTATTTCCTAGTACTTTACTGATCGTCAGCTCTTCCTTCAAGCAACAAAACCCTAATCCTGTGAGATATAAATTGTAAACTAATACAGTGCAAACAACAACAGAAATACTTTTTGTACATTCAGCACTTGGCATTTGTAGCATTTTCAAGTGAAATTTATGAAAGAAATAGGAAACAATTTGGCATTAGTTCTTGAAGAAAGACTTGTATTTAACTGTTTTGGGTTCTGTTGTTTTTGTCATTATTTTCTTTCAGAAGCAAGTGAATAATAATTCAACAAAGACAGCAGTATAAAATTGTAAAAAATAAACTAAAACTACAATATCCATGTGTTTTCCATTGTTATCAAAAATATCTGAGGTTGGATGCTTCAGAAAGAAAAGCTATTTATTAGCTCACTGTCTTGGATGCTGAAAATCCAAACAGCATGGCCCTGGTTCTAATGAGGACCCCCGGGCTGCATCACAGTGTGGTAGATGGCATTGTGATGGGGGCACTTATGACTGGGAGAGGTCATATGACAAGACAGAGAGAAAGGGGATAGGTTCAGGATTCTTCTTTTATAACAACTCACTCTTGTGAGAACTAAACAGGGTCCCAAAAATCCATATTAGTCTCTTTTGAGGGTAATTTCTCCAAAGACTTGAAACCTCCCATTCCTTTCTGGGACTTAAACTGCAAACTACTGGAAAAGGAAAACTCTCTCTCTCTCTCTCTCTCTCTCTCATCTCTCATCTATATCTATACCTATATCATCTCCAGCTCTGAGAATACACGCCTAAAACTATTTAGGGGGTCTAAACTAGGAGAACATGACTAATAATCAAGCCAACAAGGAGAAATTAATAGGCAACAGATAAAAACAAATGATTTCCTGACAATATTGTTTTAGGCTCTTGATCAAGCCACTCTTAGTCTATGTCATCTTGTTGAGTAGAATTTTCTGTTTTTGCTTATGGCAAGTGGAGTAGATATCTTTTATTGTTTTTTCTAACTAAAAATGGCCTAATTCTCAAAAAAGAACCATAAATTTTCCATAAAGGACTATTTTCTGGCAAATCTGAGTAAATTTGTCAGAAGTAGTTCTGGGACTCGGGATTAAAACAATGCATATTTTTATGAAGATTGAAGTGAGAAAAGCACAACTTTAGAAAATAAGGTCATCGGATGTAGGCCTTAATTTATTTATCACTGTATTCCCAGTTCCTTGTACCTGGTATAACACATATACAGTCATACATTACTTAAAAATGGGGATAGAGTTTGCAAAGTGCATTGTTAGAAAATTTCATCTTATGTGAATAATTTATAAAGTGTGCTTACATAATCTAAAAGCTACAATATCACTAGGTAATATAATCTTATGGGACCACTGCTGCATATAAAATTAATTGTTGACCAAATAATTGTTAATTACAGTCATACAAATCATTATAATTAGCATTTAATGATCATTAAGAAGTATTTTCAGGGGCTGGGGCTATGGCTCAGCGGTTGAGCGCTTGCCTCGCATACGTGAGGCACTGGGTTCGATCCTCAGCACCACATAAAATAAATAAAGATATTATGTTCATCTACAACTAAACAAAATATTTAAAAAAAAAAAAGTATTTTCAAAGTTCCATGCATTAGTTGAGAAATAGACTCAAAGAGGTAGCTGGGCACAGTGCAGCCAGCCTGTAATCCCAGAGACTCGGAGATGGAGGCAGGAACATTGCAAGTTCAAGGGCAGCCTAGACAACTTAGCAAAATCCTGTCTTAAAAATAAAATAAAAAGGGCTAGGAATGTAGCTCAGTGGTAAAGTGTCCCTGGGTTCCATCCCCAGTACTGAAAAAAAAAAAAAAATGCAAACAAGGACTAAAACTGATTACTTTTCTTTGAGGAGAGCAGAAATCATATACTCTAATTATGAATTACACAACAATTAAATACATAATAATTAAATGAATGATTAATATTTGAATGTTCTCACTAGTCCAGAGACCTTAAAATATGTTCTCAAAAATTAAAAAGGGTAGTAGATTGAAGTAAATTAGTAAATAGACCTACTGTTACTTTTAATCACATACAAAACTAACTCCCAATATATTAACACAGTGAATATAAGAAATCTTTCAACATAGAAGTCATGTGTAGTTTTCCAAATTTGCAAAATGAAAGCATTAAAAAAGGGAGCCACTATTAAAATTTCACATGAACATTCACATATCATCATTAGAAAAGCTGCAGTATAGCATGATAAAGACAATATATTGGGACTAGATGAAAGGTGTGGGTTGTAGTTCTAAGAAAAAGACATTTAATGTGGCACTTGAGTAATTTCTGAGAATGTGTCAGGAAGAAGAAACATTTAAATATATTAGAAACTGAGGGTAAAGTGTGCAAAGCTCTGGGTTCCGCCAGCACTATTGATGTAGAGAAATGAAAAAATTCTTGACACTAACTCTCAATGAACTACTCTAGAATATGCTATTTCTACTTTTTATCTGGTATTTCATTCATATTACAATTTTTGAGAATTATGGGTTTTCCTTCTTCTCTTAAATAGGTATTAGGTGCCACTATAACTTCCATGTCTTTGTTTATTTCTCAGTACTTTATTTTGTGGCTACTATAAATGAGATTTTTGTCTTTATGTCCTTTTTATTTAGTGTGTTGTTTGAATAGAAATCTCTATGATTTGTTTGTTAATTTTGCATTCTTCAAATTTACTTAATTCACTCATCAATGCTAACAGGTTTGTTGGGTCTTTAGGGTTTTTTAAATAGATGATCATGTCATCTACAGAGATGATTTTGTTTCTTTCCCAATTCATATGCCTCATATCTTTTTCTTCTCTAATATTTCTGGCTTGGAATTGTAGTGCAATGTTGAATAAAAGTTGACAGGAGTAGGCATTCTTGCCTTGTGCCATATTTTAGAAGAAAAGATTGAATCTCCTGGCATCACTTTTCTTGATTTCAAAGTATGTTACAAAGCTACAGAAAACAAAACTGGCCTAAATAGACATGTTGATTAATAGAACAGAACAAAAAGCCAGGAAATAAATACATGCATCTACATTCAAGTGATCCTCAACAAGGATATCAAAAAGTCACAATAGAGAAAGAACATTCTTCTCAGTAAGTGGTGCTCAAAAAACTGGTTATGTATATGAAAAAGTATGCCATCGGACCTATATCTCATATCATATACAAAAATCAACTCAAAGTTGCTTAAACGTAAGACCTGCAACTCTATAAATACTAGAAGAAAACACAGGAAAAGCTTTCTTTACATTGATCTAATGACTTCTTATGGATGGTTCCAAAAACATATGGCACAAAAGCAGAAGCACACAAATGGGGTCACACCAAACAAAAATCTTCTACACAAAAAAGGATATCTTCAACAGAGTGAAGAGACAACCTATGGAGCAGGAAAAAATAATGGCAAAACATAAATCTCATTAACATATATTATCCAAAATATATAAGAATTCATACACGGTTAGATAAAACAAAATTGTTAAACACAGACACACCACATGCCTACTTAAGATATTTTGCCAATTTGTGGTATACAGTATGTGAACACACTCATGCTCACACACATACACATATATGTGCACACACAAAAAATGGAATACTATTTGTCTGAAAAAAAGAAATCCTGCTATTTGCAATAGCATATGTGAACCTGGAAAACATAATGTTAAGTAAAATTACACAAGAAAAATAATACTGCATGATCCCTCTTATATGTAGAGAAGAAAACAGTCAACTCATAGAAGCATAGATTGTATGGTGATTGTCAGGGACTGGGGATAAAAAAGAAATGGCTGAAAGTTGGTCAAAGGGTACAAAGTTTCAGCTATACAGGAGAAATGACTTCTGAAGATCTAATAATCTAATCTAATTGTGTACTTAGAATTTGCCAAAAGGTCTCTCTTAAGCGTTCTCACTACAGAATGCAGGCAGGCAAGCAGGCAGGAAGGAAGGAAGGAAGAAGTGAGGGAGGAAGGGAGAGAGGGAGGGAAGGAGGGAGGGAAAGAAAGAAAGAAAGAAAGCAGTAACTGGTGATTGATACATTTATTAGAGGACTGTAGTGATTACAATGTTTTTATATTGTACAAGTTTTAATATTGTACAAGCTTTGCCAATTATACCACAATAAACTTGAAAAAAAAAATACATCACCACTGGCTTATGTTTTTCTTAGTGCCTGTCCCCTGTATGGACTTTATCCTCAAGGACAGGTAAAGAGTAAAGAGGGGAGAAACCCAAATGATTTGAGTTATGTAGCCAGTACATTTTTCTCCAAACAACTAGCACCCTTACAAACTATGCTACACTTATCTACCTCTTCCATTCATCTTTCTTCTACCTGTTCTAAAATAATCTTTTTATTTTCATCCTCAACAAAACTCTCATTCCCTTAGAATGATTAACATGAATTACTCTGACAACAAAATCTTTTTAACTACCAGTTTTAGTGCTTCTAGTATATGCAGTCTCCTCTCAATTGGTCTTTTTGTTCCCCTTGTTGGAGAACATCATCGATTCACCTACTCTCCTAATTAGTCCAAGAATCCACTCCAACTGGTCATCTATTTTCTTTGTTTCTTGGAGACCAAAATCACAATAATGATTACTTAATCTCTTTTCCTTCTGTGCATTTCTGAGAATAACACAAACTATCGTCAATTAGAATCCTGTAGTTGTTGCTGCAATGTGATAGGGAATGATTTTGACACACAGCCTTACCTTGAGAACAACCCTCTGGATGCTCCATATATGAGTCATGTCCACATTAATATAAATTTACCATTGAAGGATCAGAATTTAACACTATCCACCTATATTCCATCTTTATTAGCAAAGTACAAAGCACAGTCAATAAAATACAAATCTAAATAGTAACAGCACTGCTTCCTGCACATACATGAGAAAACATGCCTTAACCAGCCGAGCCAAACTCCTGCAGTAGAACCACTTATTAAATAGTCTAATGCTTTTGAATACCTATGAAGTACCAGGCAATGTGTTAGGCCTGAGAATGTATTTGAAAAGGTCATTATTTTCCCATTTAATTGAGGTAATCATAGTAATCCAAAATTCTTATCTCATTCTGTCTCCCCAAAAGCACATTAGAACAAACAAGAAAGAAATAAATTTGAAAGAAGTCCAAAGCAAAATTGACTATGGCACTCAAGAAGAGATTTTTTGGCCTTACTTTAACAGGATAAATATTAAGTTAGAAAGGAAGTTTTCCTAGAAAAAGAGTATTTTTTCCTCCCCAATGACTAGGAAAAATATTTCATGGCTTACATCAAACAAGTTTACAATAAATTAGAAGGAATCTGGAATGAAGTACCCAAGTAAGGAAAAGCATCTGTTGACCTTTTTTTTTTTTTTTAATGTACTGAATGATCTAAGATTGGATTGATGGTATCAGAGTGTTTAAACCTGGTGATTGCTTTAATCGTCACAGAATCTTCACTGAAGTTTACTTTCTTAAAATGTCAATCATTCTCAAGATTTTGTGACACAAAAGCAAATTTGTTTCAATAAAAATTTTAAGGACCTTAAAAAACACACTGTTAAAAACTGAATATGTGCCAAACCAACATTTAAGTTCCTGGAAAATACATAAAATCTTATGATAGGTAATGCCTACTCTCCAGAATGGTGTCAATAGGATGGGTAAGCTGCAAATTAGGCACAATGTACCAGAGGCATTTTTTTCATATTATATAATTCAAGGTGACCTTATAGAATTAGTATGCAATACTGAATGGAAAAATCTATGACCATAAACATGAGTGTTTAGATACTGTTCAGCATTTTATGAAGAGAAAAAAAGGATGAATATACAAACACACTAAGCACATTGAGTAATTTAGGTCAAAATAAATGAAGTTTGTAAATAATTTATGCATTGCATGAAGTACTCTGCAACGTTATCCAAATTACAGAGCACTGTGCATCACATATAAATGTTTGGAATCTCATTATAACATAAGTCTACTGATATATCAACCAGATTTAAATTCTAAAATATCTCTCTAATTTTGAACAATGAGAAAATAGGCATTAATATCTACTACATCCAAGCTTCCTTGCTTCTTTTGGCTCATGAGTTTATACCAGGTTAGGCCTTTCATATTAACAGGGGAGACAAAAACAGAACCTCTCAAGAGATTTGAAATTTTTCAAGCCTACTTTGGCTTAAAAAGGTGTGTATTGCTCCTATGGATGAACATGGTGGGGTTAGTATGGATTTTGGGATAAAAAAAAGGACACAGAAATAATCAAATCGAAGGCTCTAATTTTTATAAGTGAATAAATTAAGCCTCAGAGAATAATCCAACAGAAGTTATAAGATGCATTATGATTTTAGTTCCCCTGTGCCGTAATTAAGGGAGTTTCATCTCATGGGATCTAGCCACTTGATATCCTAAGATTTTTCTATATTATATCATTTTGAATAATTCCAGACTTTCTGGTTCCTCATAGAGTAATTTCCTGGCTGTATTTGCCATCTTGTTTTATGATATACCAAAGAAACATGCTATATTCTACTGTCCTGATTCTAATCTGAACAAAACTGAAATACAGAATTTTCAGGCAGCAGACATATTGTATAAATACTAGTACAGACAGCCTCAATGATATGTCTGGGAGATATTTGGTTTCTTACCAAAAACACAGTCCAGATCTCTAATTGTAGTTATTTTCTTTTGAGAAATAGATGGCAAATGACAAGTGACACTAAACTCTCATAACGTAAACTCATGAAATTTATTGATTCACCTCAAAACTGCTGGAGTTTCCATATATCAAGGCTTTCAAGTAGTAGTGTACTCTCAGTATATCACATACATTAAGACTTTATTAAAAATTCAATGAAATATTTATATCTCAGTTATAAACCCCTGATGGGTATAAGAATGCAATAGTGATTTTCCAATGTGAGTTTTATACATAGAACATTTTGTCATGGCAATGAATGTCTTTGGATTTTTAAAACACAGCCGTTTTAAAATGTCCTACTTCTTCCACAGAGTGACTTATTTGACTACTGTTTCAACTTTTCTCCTTCCAACCACAGCCCCTCCACCAGCTGAAGAATAAAATTGATTTACAAGAGAATTCCCATAGGGCTTATTTCAAATTTCCCCGGGCATTCAGAAATCATTTCAAATTTCTCTAGGTAATTCAGAAATAATTTCATAATAATGCATAATAAAATTCATGCAGATTTTAAAGTAAAACCCTTTCTGTTAAAATTCCCAAGATAACTTTTCTTACAGTAATTCCATTGTGTAAGTATAAAGGCAATTGTCAGTAATTCCAAACGATGTCAATATTTGAAGATAAGGGATGTCTCTCTCTGGTGGCTTTCACTTGCTGGGCTGCCATCTTGCTGGTCTGGGGCAGACTTCACAGAGGACAAGAAATGAACCATCCCCTGAGGATACACACCAAGACCCCAGCCAAGCCACTCTCCTCAAGAGGCACAACTGGATTATTCAGTTATAGATTTTAAATTATTTAAAAAATTTATTCTTTCAGGGAAATACACAAGAGCATGAGATTTTTTGTGTTGCCTTAAGAATAATAAAATTTGGAGTGAAACTTACCCCCAAACATTTCTATTAATAAATATCAGTATTTGATCTAAGAATGTTTTCAGTAGGTCTCTTTTAAGTATGTTTAAAAATATTCAATGATATGATTACTGGGATGAACAAAAAAATCTAAAAGAAAGCTTAACCTCAATATCCTAATCCAACTTACTGGATCTTGAATTTCATCATAAAACTAAAGTTCTAACCTTGTCATTGAATTCTAGTCTATGAAGGCAAGATGAGTTGAATAATCAAACATGACCTCTGTTATTTTTTCCCTTTTTGAATATCTTTCCTGATAATATTTTTTCTACTTCTACAGTGTTAATGATTATCATAAAATATGATTCTTTGACTGGCATCTTTTGTTAAATAATTTAATTTATTCAAGATTTTAAAAATCCACAAATCATTCACACATACAAAGACAATTTCAAATATTATTATTAGTGTTTTCTATCTTGCATTAGTAAAGAAGGTAATTCTTTAAAAGTTATTACTAATGTCAAGATTTCATATCCACAATGTTCTTTTCTATAATATAGTTGAACTTTTCAGGTATATTTTAATATGCATTTTTTAATATTTTTAAAAATGTTTGCCCTAATTTTCATATTACCAATCCTTTTGTGCACTTTCATAGGGCAAGTACAAAGCAACTCTTATCCCTTAGAGAAGATCCAACTATCCATATTAGGCATCAAGATAGAAAAATCTTCTTTAAAGAGCACATAGTTCTTCAACGATATTGTAAGACTTTCCTGAAGAATATCACTTATCTATTGTTTTCTTTAATTCTGTCTTTGAATTTTCACTTATTTAAATTTAGGGAGGTAGAGAATAGGGAGGAAGAAGATAATTTCCTAAAACTCTTGATTAGTAAAGATAGACATAATAGTCAGGCATGGTGTACACACCTGCAATCCCACTGACTCAGGAGGCTGAGCCAAGAGGATCTCAAGTTCAAGGACAGCCTTAGCAACTTGGCAAGACCCTCAATAACTAATCAAGACTTTGTATCAAAGTAAAAAGGATAGCTCAGCATCCTAATCCAAGTTAGGATTAGTGGTAGATATCCCTGGATTCAATTCCCAGTACAAAAAAAATAAAAAGGTAGACATATTAGAGTGGGGAGGGTGAGTATTCAATGTTCTGGGAAAGAAAATTTTAATCATATAAATTTTATATCAAGATGATTTTTAAAAATCCACTTCTAGTAGATATAGGTGAGGACAAAGTGAAACTTAAAAAAAAGTTCTACTAAAATCTATAAAAGCATGCTAAATAATATGCATTGGCACTGCCCCTCATAATTCTGCTCTGTTGTCTTATCATTATAATGGAATCACTGCGGAGAAAAAAAATCTGACATTGACTGCTTTTCCTACAGCACCAAATAACCAACCTGTGCAAATGTTGTCTGTGTAACTGGCCCAATTTGTACTTCTCCCATTTCCTTTCCATATTGCATTATAACTTAAAATTATTCCATTTTAAATCTTACCTTTCTAAACTAGCTGATCAAAGATTAATTCTAGACACAACAGAGTAGTAGTTGAGACCTTGAAACAGAACTTAAAAGTGGTGAGTAAAATATATAGGAATTCCAGATTCTTTATTTCTCTTTTCTCTTTTTTATTCGGAAAAAAAAAATAGCAGATTTTTAAACTGCTCTCATCTAATACTGGCTTCGAACAAGTCTTAGAATTCCTCTGAAAACATGAAATGCAACTTCTAGTATAACTTAGATCAATGTTTCTTAAATCTGATTATCTTTGACACATTTATTATTTTATGATTGCCTTGCTAGATATCTTCATTACTATACTAATTATCTCAAGTCTTGCAGAACTTTTTAATCTCAAGAAAAGTGTTCTTGCTGCTTCATGAATGATTCTGTGGAGGTCAGTATGAGGAAACATGGTTTAGATGGTAGTGTGCTTGATTGTCATTTGTTTTTCTTAAAGGAAGATGAAGATTTAGAATATGAAAGCAATTGCTGCTCTCATTTCTCAAAATTCACTGCTGCCAGAAAATTGGTGGGAAACTTGGCTGTTAGAATAGACAGGATTTTTCTGGACAATTTCCAAAATTCAGATGAATTGTTATTAAAAGTAAAGTCTGGTTTACATAGGCACGCAAGTTCTGATTATATTTCTAGGATAAGAATTCCCAAGAATTCTGTTAGCACTTCTGAATATTTTGGGTAGTTTTAAAATTAACCCTCTTATATGCTAAACAAAATTATCTTTATTTTTCTTAAGGTTTCCTTTTTATAGTTAAAATAGATATGTTTAAACTGCATGAAAAACAAAGATAAATTTATGTCAGCAGAATCGTCAAGATAAATGAAAATAATTTTTCATAAACTGTACTTTTTAAAATCTGTTCTACTTGCCTTCAATGATTACCAGTAGCATTGTTTAGAAAAATAAAAATAATTTTCCATAAATTAGTTTTCCTTTGCTGTCTGTACCTTCTGCAACTACTTTTAAACGGAATTAATTAATTACTCCAAAACATAGTCCTGAGTATTGCAGAGATCAAAAAATATATATAAAGTACAATGCCTGGACTTAAGTCTCTTGCTTTCTTTTAAAGGATAGCATTGTTAAGGAAAAGGTAAATACAACCTGTAAAATTAAAAATGTATATATACTGTTATTAGAAAGAGGTCATAATGATTTTCAGGTAGTAGAGCTAAGATGATAAAGGCATCTAAAAAATATAAAGACATGGATTGTCAGCTATCTCAGTGGGTATAATTCTAGGTGAAGAAAGAAGCATAAGAAGTAAAAAAGCAGAGGATGCACATAAAATAGAGTTGTCCTGGTCAGCGTCTGAAGCCTAAATTGTCCAGGTTACCTATTGCTGTTTACAAAATAAGAAATCACCTGGAATAGAAACTTGTTAGCTTAAAAGATCATTTAAAAAAAATCTATAGCAGTCTTTTTGGATCAGAAATTATGGAAGATCTTAGCTAAATGGTATAACTCAAGATCTCTCATGAGGTTGCCATCAAACAGTGTCTGCAGCTGGAAAAATAGGGGGACGAAGCCACTGAGGACTAACAGAGCATCTCTCTTCATTTAATGGCAGATCCTCACCATTTGTCTCTATGCATGGGGTAGTTTGGTGGCCACTGGTAGTCAAATGGCTTACATTGTGCCTGGAGGCTCCATAAACAATTATTCCAGTGCACTCTGAGGAAAGTTGAACTATTGTGTACAAACATGTCACAGACCTTCCTCCACTCAAATGGAAAAGAGTTTGATTTTTGTTGGTGTGAGTGCATAGTGAGGGGGTGAGTGGCAAGTTTCCATATGAATGTGTGAGACAGAAAACAGTGTTTTTGTCCTTGGAAAATAAAATCTGCCACAAACATAATTCATGACGTAGTCTTAGCTAATCTTTTTCCAGGTTTAATTCTTTTCCGTTTTCTTCATATACAACCATACATTTAGAATCTCATAGGTACTTGAGATTCTAAAATACTGTGATGCCTTTGCATATCTCCTTGCCATTGAGACTATTGTTAGACACAGTTGCCCTTTTCTTGGAAGTTTACCCAGTAAAATCTGGTTCAGCTTAAGCAAATAGCTGTCCTAGATCCAACCATCCCTGACTACCCTAGAAACTCAGTGTACTCCTTGGTCATACAGAGGGATTTTTGTTTTGTAGAGAATTTTTCCTTTTACATTTTGAAATTATTAGGTTAAAACACATATAATATAAAAACTACCACTTTAACTGTTTCACTGATGAACATTCGTATTTTGTGGTAGAATTTACCATTGCCAATCTTCAGAACCACATCACCATCTTATTCATAAACTCATTATCTATTTAAAATAATTTCCCAAGGTAAATACCAGGGAATTATAATTATAAAATTTTATTGTTACATTGTTTGCATGTACAAATATATAACAAAGAATCCCACCATTAGGTACAACACCAATAAAAAAATTGAAAAACCTTTTAAAAAGTCAAAATTATCCCTCTTATCAGCCTCTGGTAACCACTATTCCATTTTCCATCTCTATGAATTGGCTAATTTTCTAATTCATATAAGTAGAATTGGACAATATGTATATTTTTGTATCTGTCTTATTATTTAAATGATTGTAAGCATATTCTCACATGCCTATTTGTCTGTTCTTTAACCCACCCAAACTCTAAGTTTTAAGTTTAGAAACTTTTAATTATAATTTCTACATTTCTAGAACCTAGAATATAATGAATATGCAATAAAAATATATTGGGTATTGTATAGTAAATAACTGAGAGAGTTTCCATAACATAAGATGTATTTGTGGCCTTAAATCTCTTTTTGCCAAAGGCTTTCTCACTTTTTTGATCTGAATTTAAAATCTTAAATGGATCAGAATGCATTAGATGCTGTCATAAACATAGCTAAATGAAGGCCCAATTTTCAGGAGTTCACATTTTAAAATTGAGGTTTAATTCCTTGATAGGGTTTGAGGGAAAGAAAAGAAATTCACATAAGGCAATTATAGATGTATTTCCTGATAGGTTTGAAATGCTATGCCTTTCTGGAAATTGGGTTGTGATGCACTAAAATTCTTAAGCTATATGAATGTAATTTGTATATGTATTACAGTAGGTTGTACTATGTTTAACTTGGTAATTTATCAATATTTAGGCTCTTAGAAACTCCATCAAGTGTAAATACTTTGAATTTAAAAGCCATATCATAATTGAGTTCTAATATTAATGACTAAACCCTATGTAAAAATGAAGAGGCAATGTTCTTAGATTCTAAGAAACTGAGAGAAAAATCTTGGTTTTGTGACTATAGGATGATCTACATAATATACTGTGCTTCTAATTAATAGCAATTGGGTTTGTATATTCATGAAGAATGTAAGATTAAGAAATTCAAGATTTTTCATTGTTGATGATATTGTTTTACAGATGATTTCTTCCCATTTTTCTCAGGCTCACCTCAATTTCCTGTGCTCAGTGGTTCTCCAGTCTGTTTCCTGAGTAGCAGAATTTACAGGCATGTGCCAACATGTCCACTTCAAATTCAAGATTTCTTTCATACATAAAATATATACATTAGTGGGGGAAAAAATGTAAACATACTTTTTATTGGATGTGCTGATTGGAAAAGAAAAAATATCAAGTAAAATTTCATGACATTAAGTTTTCTTTCCATTTGAGATTCTGAATTATATTTATCAAAATATTCTTCTAATATATTATATACAAAATATATAAATTCAGAGTAGGGAAGACTTATAAAATTTTCTGATCATCACTGATGTTAGTTTTCAAACATTTTCTATGTATTTTTTTGTTTCCATACTGTATCCAGCTCCTACTATGTTACTTGAAAAATCAAAAGAATTCAATCTATAATGTCAATAAATTGATTACTGATAAATAAAAATATCTCAAATTTGACTTTAAAAATAAACATTTTACTACTTAATAGTTTTTACAACCAAAATTGCTTGAGTTCCTAAACACAGAAACTAGCTAGAAAAATATGGCATATGCACAAGCTGAAGTCTTGTGAAGTATTATGTTCTTGAAAAATTGAATATTGTCCAAAAATTTCCCAAAGGTAATATTAATTGAAATAATAAAATATATATACATATGTGTGTGTGTATATACTGATGCTGAGACAGGAGGATGGCAAGTTCAAAATGAGCTTCAACAAAAGTAGAATGCTAAGCAATTTGGTATATATATATATATATATATATATATATATATATATATATATACACATTATAATGGTTCTAGGCTTGTTTTAAAAATCATACACAAAAACATAAATATATTTATACATATATACAAGAATACTTTAATTATATTAGATATATGCAAATGCTTTCTGTATTTATGTGAATGTATAATATTTTCTACATATACTTGCATATACTTTATTTGTCCTATTAAGAAATATAGAGTTCTTGTTATCCATGTGTTCTAATACCATGCTATGTAACCAATTTTCAGACTTAAGAGAAATATGTTGTTATAATTTTAAGAAAAAAGAATGACAATATATTTATAACAAAATAATTGTCCATCCTCTACTGATGTATTTGTAGAAGAATATCTTTTCAATAAAATTCTGAAAATGGATATATCAAATGCTAAAATCACAGATGGATTTCTTTATTCAATCACTTGCAGAAACAGATATCATTTAAAAACAGGATCACTTTATGAGGACAAAAAGAATTTACTATTTGGAAAATAACATGAAATTGAATATTCAATCAATACTACTGATTTCACATATATTATTAGAATAAAGTGAAAACAAATTACTATTGCAAACTTGCTTTTATAGTGGGTGAAATTTACAATTATTCTTATTATCAATGGATTTTCTGATAGGCTTAAATAGTTTAAATATTATTTTTATGAGATTCTCAGAGTAATCATGAACCTAAAGGATTGTATTCTGTTTTCCTGTAAAGAAATTAACAGGGGCTGGGATTTTGGCTCAGTGGTAGAGCGCTTGCCTTGCAAGCGTGAGGCACTGGGTTTGATCCTTAGCACCACATAAAAATAAATAAATAAAATAAAAATAGTGTGTCCATCTACAACTAAAAAAAATATTTAAAAAAAGAAAGTAACAAAACAATCTGGTATAATTTATGGAATGATGTAAAATAATGAAAATGAATATGAAAAAATCCCATGTTCTATAATATGAAAAAATGAATGAGGACCTAAGATCACATAACAGAGCAATGTACAAGTAATATGGCAGTTACTGCATTTTAGAACACTAATTTGGTTATGTAAAAAGAATATGGCATTTTCATTCATGATTACTTGGTAGGCTTTTACACATGGACTAACTTTTTCAAATAAAAACAATTACACATTCCAGGATCTTAGGTACAATATATTTTACAGGTCCTTATAAAATTACATATAAAATTACTTTAAATTAAAAAGACTTTCTAATTTAAAGTTGTGAAAAATTTAAAAAAAATCTGAGCTTAATTTAGTTAATACTTTTGAAATGTTAGTATGAAAATAACAATAGTAAAATTAAAATTCTATAAAAGTCAAACAGAAGGACAGAGACCTCACTAATATGGGGACACTAAAGAAGTCTAACTCATAAAAGTAGAGAGCAAAAGGGTGCTACCTAAGACTCTGGTGATAGGTGGAACAGACAGGAAAAGGGGGATGAAGGTTAGTGGGTGCAAAGTTTCTACCCTCAGTCAAAGGGTAGAAATAAGTTCTGCTTCTCCATACAGCAGCATTGTGGTTGAGGAAAGGGATTTAAAATTTTTTCTCAATCCAAATGATAAAAATTTAAAGTAAGGGATATACAAATTAGCCTCATTTGATCATTCTACAATGTATCAATGTTTTAGTCAGCTTTTTAGCTGCTGTTACTACAAGTCCAACAATAACAATATTAGAGGAGGAAAAGTTTATTTAGATGCTCACCATTTCAGAGGTCTCAGTCCATAGACAGCCAGCTCCTTTCCTTAGGGCTCAAGGTGAGGCAGAACATCATGGTGGAAAAGTGGCACAGAGAAGCAGCTCACATGATGATCAGTAGCAGAGAGAGGCTCCAGTCTCCAGATACAAAATATATACCCTTTAGCCATGTCCCCAATGAATCACTTCCTCCAGCCACACCTCATCTGCCTCCAGTTACCAGTTAATCCCATCAGAGATCAATTCACTGATTAGGTTAATAGTATAGCCCAATCATTTCTCCTCCAAACCTTCTTGCATTGTCTCACATGTGAGCATTAGGGGGACATCACCTGTAAACCGTAACAATACATGTATTAAAACACCATATTATACTTCATTAAAAAATCAATTATTTATCAATTCTGAAAAGATCAGTAGAAAGATCTACCTTTTTTCTTTAAAAAA